>JPJR01001543.1:0-25423 GCA_000750675.1 Pseudogymnoascus sp. VKM F-3808 | reverse complement strand
GTGAGGTCTCGTACGCGATCCCTCTCGAGCTCTTCCAACGACTCTTTCATACACCCGTTTTTCTTGGCACCTCCATCTGCCATTCCAGACCGAGATATTGGGCTCCCGACGCAGGAAGCTGACGAGACGAGGCGGCTGCTACAGCTATTTGTACAGAAGCAGGAGGAGGTGTGCAGGGGAAGCGAGAAGCTCTATGAGGGGCTTCTCAAGGCGGATAGACTACGCAATGATGTGATGAAGTGGGCAAAGGCTGAGGCGCACACTGGCGAGAATGGGATGAGTGATGGAGAAGACTGGTATGATATGGAGGAGTGGAATTTAGACGAGGAGTTGAAGAAGGGCCAGGACGAAGACGACGAGGACGCGGCTACAACAGCGAAGAAAACGAGGACTAGGAGGCAATAGGTTCTTGTATCGATTTGACGGGCGTACAGGATGGCGGGGTAGGAATGGAAAGCTGGGGTATTAGGCGTACAAATGGTCTTGGTTTCCACATATTCACTTTTATGATAGATATAACGAGCTCTCACACTCTCTGTACAATAGGGAATATTATTGTAAGATTATATGTTCTACTCCTTGAGTGAATACTTTAAAAACGACTTTTGCTCCTCCAGCGCCTTCCATACACGTAGTTGATATATGTGCAGTCCTGTCAAGCGCTCGCTAATACTGTTGAACTCCGCTGTATACGCCACCTGCCAGCAGGTACAAACACCAATCTCTTCGTTCTTTCGCTGTATACCGCCACATCCTCTCTATTTCTCTAATATGCAATCTATCCCACCTCCACCCGGCCCACCCCGAGGCCCTGTATCACCACCCTTCTCATCTAGTTCTTCTTTCCCCGTCTGGCCTTTGCGCGCTCCTTCTCGCGCTTCTCGTAGATGCCAGCCGTGAATGGATCCTCAAAGCGGAGCGCGACAAGATAGACAACCAGAACCTCGATGGTCAAGAGCACACCGGCTGGCTTTCCGTACCAGAGCGCTGTTCCGAGGAAGCTCAGGGTGGAACCGTAGTACATTGGCGCATCGGTAACGTTGAATGGGAAGCTAGTGACGCGGGCGTCCATCAGGATACCGAAGTAGTCGCCGAGATACGTGCCGGTGAGGCCAAGGGCCCACATGCTGGAGATAACGAGAACATTTCCGGCGAGGAAGAGTCCGAGGGCGATGTAGGAGACGAGGGACGTTTGGAGGGCTGGGTGCGCGGGCTGGCTACGGAGAGCTTGCTCGTACAGGTAGTCGCGGAAGATGCCAAGGGAGAAGATGGATGCAGCGAGGAGGTAGCAGCCTAGGCGTGCGTTTCCGCCCGCGAGCTTCGTGAGGACCTTGTTGTGGTATTCTGGGAGCTGTTAGAGGGGAATTTGTAGGTTGGAGATGGTGAGGTGGCCGAGAGCGGACGGACCTTGGCGGGCTACTGTGCTATGTGGGGTTAGCCTTTGTGTATGAGTATAAGATCGGTATAGTTTGAACTTACTTCCAGTAAATGGGGTTGAATGCAATAGAAGCTGCGGCGACTGTCACGGTGTCAGTTGCATTTTTTCAACTGGCACTGGCATGTGACCAGAGAGCCTAATATTCATGTAAACATACCAGCAAGGCTCTTCTGGTCGAAGTCGACATAGTTGCTGACGAGTTTGAGGTATTCTGCCATGTTGATGTGGATAAGTAAACAGAAAACTATAGTTGACGAGTTGCAGATGACGAGGAATGATTGAAGACGTGACGGCGGCAGAAGGCGGCCCCGGTTCCTGGACAAGCTCCCAAGCGAGCTCTATTTGGTGGATACAATGACGTTAATGAAGCGAGGCTAAGGAACAATAGAAATGTTACCCGAAAGTCGGAACGAGAGCTATGGACAGCTGAGAACCGATATGATCAATTTAGGCTTATCGTATTTATTATTTTAAGTTTATTTTCGAGTAGCTGGCTCATTCAAAGCCCCCCTGAGTGACTGAGAGCCTTTATTTCCCTCATAGTTGTTGTAACAACTGCGGCTATGTACGGTTGTTGTTCCGATGTTTGGCCTACGCGGGAACGTTGAACCTGACAACCAAATTCTCATTCATAAATGAACGTTGGCGAAAGCCTATTTGGATAAACATATGGCTAGTTCAGTTCACATAGTGAAGGCGATGCATATTATTTTGATGTTAATTCATTGTAAGCCTCTTCTATTCCATCGAAGCCTATACGCGTTTTCGCCCCCCCGATCCATTTATGAGCACTGTCAAGCCAAGCCTGAAGATAGATAAAGGTCGAAAACATGCAAACGTCCCACTCCCCTATTTCGATACACAAACAAGAGTAAAAGGCAGTCCCTGGCAATGCCGCTATTAAATTGCGAGGCAGTAGGCCCGGGAAGCGGGTATGAAGATAAGGGTAGAGCAGACCAATAGCAAAAGCAATATTGTCCAAACGCCTAGCACGCCTCGAGCATGTACATGACGCCAGACAGATGAGTGAAGGAAATAAGTTGTGCACCGTGCCAAGCCGGCGAAAAGCAAACACCATTGCATTGCAGAATATTGGAACCAGCAGGATTGCTCTGGCCCCGTCCGAGTAGAATCGTTTTCCGTCTACCGATCGTAATTTTTTGTTTCGTGATCCATCCAAAGAGTTCATTTCAGTTGTAGCGAAAACTCATTTTGAATATGCCAAGCATTGTTTATATTATCTCGTTTATTGAGAAACGGAATCCAAAGGTTGGGAGATTTCGATGCCGAGCTCTTCGGCATGCTTCTTGGACCATTGGCGGGAGTGGATTGATGCTAAGATGGAGTCAGTAAAATATCAAAGGAGGTTTGAAGTGTATATATTAGACTTACCCTTCATGAACTTCTTGCTGGCATACTTCTTGAAGAAAGCCTCGTGTGTGACTGGGCGGGCGAGATAGTCGACCATAAGAATGAAGATTGGCTCGATTTGCTCTTCCGAGTATCCAGCATAGTGTGCGATGGTGGCATCCCACGGGCCCTTGTCAAGGATCTTGCGAGCCAGGTACATGGACGAAGCGGCGATCTCACTAGGAAGATAGCCCATGAAGCGGTGGTCAAGGAGACTGATCTCCATGAGGTACTTGCCCAGAGTGCGGGTCTCGATATCATAGTTGTCGGCCTTCGAGATACGTCTCAGGAAGTTCATTGGGTTGGGGTAGCTCAGATCATAGTTGAGGGCAGACAGAACGTAGCGCTCAGCGCTGAGGATTTCGGCTTCCGTGAATCCGTCATCAGCGACGTGGCGGAAGTTCTGAACGTGAGGGGAGAGAACCTCCTCGTACTTCGAAGCGATGAACATGGCAGTGACCCCAACGAGTTGGAGGCGATCGAGCTGAACCACCTTGGCTGACAAGAAACGATCGAGGATGTTGACGGCAAGGAAAAGAGTTTCCGGCAGAAGGTGGAAACGAGTGTGAACTTCAATGAGCCAGTCGACAAGGATGCCACGCATCTTCCACTCCAAATCCTCTTGGTGCTTCATGTAGACAGGGTTGGGCATGGTTGCAACCTCAAGCTCCTTCAGGTAGTCGAAAATCTCGTGGACGTATTCGGCAACCATCAATGGGTCATCGATATCCTCAGCGTCGAGGTCGAGAATCGGGTCTTCGACTTCAGCCTCCTTGACAGCCTCGACTGGGACGCTTTCGACCTTGTTCTCACTCATAACCTCAGGAGCAACTCGCTTTTCAACACTGGTGTGGACCTTTTTCCTCGCAGGCTCTTCATCTTCTGTGACGGACTCCTTGATCGAGAGTGAGCTTGTGCTTGAGGTTGTCTGCCTCTTCTTCGTGACACCGCCACCAAGAACTCCAGATCCGCTGGCTGTCCTCTTCAGTTCAACCGTAGATTTCTTGTTGTTATCCTTCAACCCCAACGCGGTTCTGGTGGAGTTGGTGCGGGAAACCTTTTGGATTCCTGTCGGTTGGGCAGCCTTTGACACGAGGCCACTCTTTCCCAAAGGCTTCTTTCCCTCAGCAGCTCCGTCGCCCTTTGTGACATTGCTCACGTCTCCGAGTGCAGCACGTTTGCGTTGAAGAGGCTGGTTGATTTGAAGGCCTGACTTCTTGGATTGAAGAGGCTTTTGAGCGGCACTGGACAGGTCATCCACGCTGAGAGCAGCTGCCTTAGCTCTGGTCAGTCTTGTTGTTCCGACATTCTCATCGTTCTCGTTTGTTGCCACTCGGGTTCTGAGTGCTCGGGCCTGTTGGGATTGTGTTAGAGCCTGTGAGATGGGTGGAATTTGCGTGTAACAACAAAGGCGGAAATACTTACTGGAGGCATATTGGGGGATATACAACAGTATAATGATTGTATCGAATGTTATATAAACCTATAACAAATTAGCAACGCGTACATAAGGCGAAGGCGTGCTGGCCAAAGTAGTTGCAATTTTGGTGACAAGACGCCATAAATAACGCGTCTTGGTTGCCAAAACAACTCGAGCAGGATAGGGATGCCTTACAGTATTGAAGGAGTCTATGTGTTCATAAACTGTCGAGAATTGGGAGAGGTTGGAATAGGAGCGTGGTCGATGTTGACGCTGTATAGAAGGACTTGGTAAGAGGCTGCCACGTCTCGGGGTCACCGCTACTGAGCGTTAGGATAACTCAGTGCGTCAAAACAGTGTGATCTCGATCATGGACGCGGAGAACAACAAAGAATTGGGTGATAAAGAGGTCGTGGAGGGAAGAGTAGAAGGTTTGTTGTTGACGTCGAAGGGAGGAGTGAAGGAAGAAAGAGTACGAAGTACTGACCTGAGGTGGAGCTTTGCGTCTCCGTGCTTGTTTGTACGTCTTAGCGCGCGAGTTTCAACGCCAAGAGGAGGTGGGAGGCGACGCGATTTGAGACGGAGAGATGAGGAGTATTTGGCGAAAAGTATTTGGCGTGTAATTTTGAGAAGAGTAGAAACTATAGTGAGACTTATAATAAATAAGTTTTCATGGCCGCGTTCAAAGTATTTTGGGGGATTTATCACGAGTCGGTTTCGTGGTTTTCGTGAACGAAGCTGTTGCGGGGGAGTTACCTGGGTACTTTCGCTTCAGTAGTTTCAAGCCGCGAACGATAAACATAGCAACCGCAGGGCAACCACTAGAACCACAATTCTTAACGCGCCTGATTGGTTAATTCAATTAGCCAATGAGAACCCGTGTGTCTCAATTGAGTTCCGAGCTAAGAAATTCATCACGACAGGACAGCACGGATCGACCCTGGAAGAGACAGCCAGGTGCAACTTATCCTACAACTACCATCATCCAAGCAGGACTCCCAGAAAGGCTGGGACGGATTTCTTAAGATGCTGCAGCCCAGGGTACTGCTGCGGGCGCAGAAGCCGCTATGCCACACCCTCACCTTACGCCCTCTCCGTCCTCGGACATATGCCACGGCTGTCGAAGAACCAATCTCCTCGGAATCTCAGCAGACCTTCACATCTACCGCAATCTCGTCAAGTTTTGCGCCTCCGCCTGTTGTCGTCGACAGCAATGCCAGTTTCGCTATGCGCACATACACACCCAGGACTCCTGGTGTGCGTCATTTGAAGCGAGCGATCAACGACCACTTATGGAAGGGGAGGCCATTTCTCCCATTGACCTTCGCTAAGAAGGGACATGGCAAGGGTGGCAGGAACAACTCTGGACGTGTGACGATCAGGCATCGTGGTGGTGGACACAAGACGAGAATCCGCACTGTGGACTTCGAAAGGATGGTCCCGGGACCTCATACGGTAGAGCGTATTGAGCACGACCCTGGACGGACAGCGCATATTGCGTTGCTGAACGAGGATGCTACTGGCAAGAAGAGTTACATTGTTGCTCCTGAGGGAATGAGAGCAGGAGACGTTGTGCAGAGCTACCGCGCTGGAATCCCGAAGGACTTGCTTGATAGCATGGGAGGAGTGGTAGATCCCGGTGTGTTGGCAGCCAAAACCGCATGGAGAGGAAACTGCCTACCATTGCACATGGTCCCTATGGGAAGCATTGTCTACAACGTCGGTTCCGCTAAGGGCCGTGGAGCAGTCTTCTGCAGAAGTGCTGGCACATACGCCGTGGTCATGAGCAAGGACGATGCTACGACCAAGGGCGGCGAGAGGCATGTCATGGTCAAGCTACAGAGCGGTGAGATTCGCAAAGTCAGCAGGGACGCCTGCGCAACTATCGGTGTTGCCAGCAACCCCCATTACCAGCACGAGCAGCTTGGAAAGGCTGGCCGAAAGCGCTGGCTCAACATCAGGCCTACCGTCCGTGGTCTTGCCATGAACGCCTGTAAGTCACTCATTTACTAGTGCTAAACGCTCATCTCTGACATGAATATAGGCGACCATCCCCACGGTGGTGGAAGAGGTAAATCGAAGGGTAACGTCGATCCCGTCAGCCCTTGGGGTATGCCGGTAAGTTCTATCACACAACTATTCCGCAATGCAAATATCTAACTTCATTTCTAGGCGAAAGGAGGATACAAGACGCGCCAAGTCCGCAAGCCCAACAAGTGGGTTGTCACACCTCGTGTGCGTAACGGCGGCAAGCGTAGAGCCAAGTAGATGTACACTACCTTGGGGATACGTGGGAGTAGCGTTTTGTTTGAATGGCGACGTTGTGTAAGACGGGTGGGCGGAGCAGGAAAGCACTGTACTTGTACTACTATATGCATATATGCGCCGAGAAGAGACACAACCCTGGGACGCTTCCTAGTACTCGGCGTGTCCGTGTCTCGGTGAGCATATCGGCGTTAGTCCTCTCCCTGTAGTATAGAATAGCTCGTTTGGAGGAGCTAGCTGGATCTAGGCGCGGGATCTCCAGAACGGGGACTGAGCCGAATCTCTTGTATAGATAGAAGCGGGAAATACATACATACATTATATTACGTACCATCGTACCATCTGCAAGCTTACTATCTTGGCTCGTTGGCTCTTTTTGTCTGCCTGATATGCATGGTGGGAAGTCGGGGCTCGGGAAGGTGACCTGCATGGCTTACCCGAAGGTATTGCTGGGGTGCAGGATCCTTCTGCAAACGAAGGATCCGGCAGAAGCAAGGCGATTGCTAGTGAAGAATGAATTGGCACGAGCGTTCCATGTAGGGCTGGAAGGAGAGGAGAGCATAATCGTATTAGAGGTTGGACTTAGCGGAATGGTGGTGGTCCAGGACGAAAGACTGTGGCATGGGCGATAGAGCGGTCCCACGAGCTCAATGTCGCTCTGTGTGTTTCTCGTATCTATGAATACAGTGGAGGGATTTGAACCTTAGGGCTGTAATTACCATATTATATACTTTCAACAACTTGTTTCTCAGATATCAATCTGATGGGAGGAATTCGACCATCTTCGATTCCAGCAGTAGTTATCTACATATATATAGTCCCTCCTACGACTTCAGACCCCCACGAGTATAGCAAAGAGGACAAGAAACACTCTGATTGAGGTTATGTCCCTAGTCACGCTGTGTTTTCCCAGAAAATCCACAAGCCGTCATGGCTGGCCACGGCCATCAAAAGGGCCCACAACATGCCAGTTGCACCCGCAAGAAAACGCCTTTGATAACCCAGTTTCGTAACAATAAAGACGGATCTTTAGTCATTTATCGCCTCCCTTCCAGCTCCTTTCCTTCAAGCCGGCGCCTTTGGACAAGCGCTCGCGTAATCGCTACTCTTGCATACAATCGTAGAGCCGTAACTACAGCAGGCCCCGCTGGGGCTGCACTCATACATATCACGCGTATAGAACCCGCCGTCCCCGGACTCAGTGACTTCCTGGCACAGCCCGCAGTACTGGCCTTGCTTTGTGCCTTTGGCGCATTTGCAGCCGTTCTTCGAGCAGGCGCGTTTCTCTAAGCCAAAACTTGGAATATGAGTGTCGAGGCCACGGTCTATGAGGTCTTGATCGCGCTTTATCTTGGCCTGGACGTCGAGAGCTAGGTGGGCAGGTTAGCGGAGCGTTTCAGGCAGATGCGGGGTGGGAGAAATACGGGCGTCGTAGACTGCTCCGGAGGCAGCAGCAATGAGGGGCGCAACGAGGAGGGCCACTTTGATGAGCTGCATGGTGACTGCGGATCGTAGAAACTGTCCTAAGGAGGGAGTTCAGCCACCCTCGGAAGATTGAAGCGATCAGTGAAGCAGTTGCGATAAAGAGCAAGAGAGAGGCACTCCTGGCTGGGGACCATCGCCCTTTTCTCCAATCGACCACAGCCCTACCGTATCTGTCATTACAGAAGGCAGCGATCGCCATCTGCCAAGGAAAGGCTGTGCACGGCCTGCGCCATACAGAAAGGGGGACCCGGACCCCCGCCTCCCATTGGCATGTCTCATTGGACGGTGAGCGAATTTTGGTATCATTTCACATAAGACGTTTAGATCGTCGGATCGAAAAACGGCACGGGAATAACACACTGTATCAATCATTGATAACTTTATGACGACTGTGGGAAAGCCATGCTGCTAAGCGCGCGGCCGGTGCGATGGGTTGGCTGCGGTTTGCGATGGGTTGGGCAGTTTTGGGCAGGTGGAGGCCAGCTGACATGCCGGGTATGGGGATTAAATTGCTTCCCTTGGCCTTCCTAGATGGGAGATGGGGAGTCCATGCTTCTAGGAGTCTAGAAAACGGTGGCGAAGGCCGTTGGAGGCAACCAGTCGCCAATGGGAAAGCTGTGGCTGATGCGGGGTTGGGACATGATATAGTACCGTAATTTAGTAGCTTTACCTGAACAAGATTAAAAACTTAGCAGCCGCTTAATAGAAAGCAGGCCCCAATCATACTCTATTTAAACTATGAGATGAAAAGAATGCTACTGAATAGGCTGTTTTCGTTGCTCTTTAATGATAGTTTAGTTCTTCCGAGTACCATAGCAACTAGAGTTCGGTCCGCGCCGCAAGGCTGCCCCGCCCCGTTAGTGTGGCGGTGCTAGAATCCTACTATCATACATATCGCAGCCTTTCTCAAAAATATCGACGTAAAAAAATACGCTCAAAGATATTGAGAGTAGGATCCGATGAGCCCTATCCAGGATGCAGTTGGTTTGTAACTCTAATTTATGGCTTAGTATATAGACTAACACCCTCAAGGCGCCGGCGGCGTTCTGGCAGATATGGCCAACACAATGTGCGCCAATACCACCACTCTTCTCGCCGCCGCCTACGCAAACCAAAACGTAGTAAAATGGCAATCAGCACTTTGGGCGCTCCTCGCCCTTGCTATCAATGCCATGACGCAACCATCTATCGCCGACCCCTCCCCAAACTCCGCCATCTCCCTCGCCCGCTCCTCTCCCGGTATCTGCTTCATAGACGCTATCTCTACTCTCACCTGGGTGGCTGTAGGCCATCTCTATGGCGAGTCAGTTTCCAATTCACTCGCCGCCAAACAAATTGCCACTCACCATGATCTCGCTACCCCCCGCACCTCCACCTTCTCTCCCGCCGTCAGCACCGTCTTCTTCATCCTAGGCCCTCTCCCCCAGGCCATAAAGCTAGCTGGAATGTCCAATGTCTACACCACCAATTTGCTTGGCTTTATCTTCTTCATCTCATACCTCATCGGCGTCTGGGAATCCGAAGCCATTCGTCGCGCCACACGTCACCACGCAGAACAATCCTGGCTATCTTTCGCCGTGAGAGCGCCGCGTATTCCAGTACATGTGCGCGACCGTCTCGCCTGGCTATCCGAGTTGGCATGCTCGGCAATGATTGTGTTTAACTGTGGCGTGTGGATAGGAATCGCGCACGCGATTGTTAGTACGAGTAAGGATCCCGGAAAGCTCAGCATCATGCGTATTAAGCAGTCAGCTATATTACTAGCCTGCTACGAGGTTGCGGTTATGTTTATAGCTTTGCCAGCAGGACTGCTGGGGAAATGGTACCTGGGAAAGTGGCTGCAAGGGCGGTTTTCTGAGAGAGTAGGGCCTCGAAGGATGAGGCCGGCGCTCCATGCCGGTCTTCTATATGGCCCTGCGGCGTTTTCCAGTTTCTCAGCGTTAGCGCTCATGATCTTCTTGATTAAGCTTCTCCAGAACTCCTTTAGCTCCGAAAAGGAGGTCCACTTGGGCTGGAAGACGTATGCGGATACGAAAGAGTCGCTCGTCGGCCTCTCATGGGCCTTGCTTGTGCTATTCGTCTTGGCTATTTCCGTACCTCTCCTCACTGTCGGACTCTTCATGGCAAACAGTGTGCTGGAACCTAGAAAACCCGAAGAATTAAATGAGAATAATACCTATGCGTTTTTATATAAGGTATTGCTACCTGGGTTTGCAGCATGCAATCTAATATTTATGGTGTTATCTTACGCATATATATATGATGATATGTGGACGTCGAAGCCAGGGTGGAGTGAAATGTTGGGTTGAAAGTCACATATTATGACAATGAGAGACGAATATATATAGAATAATGAAACTAAAAACGCCTTGCTCTGCATTTAATAGCTACTTGTGCCGCGTTAAATCATCACGAAGGAGTTATTCTACCAGGCAGTCTTGAAGGTATTAGATTAAATATCTATAACTGGCTAAGCCTCCTTGACCGCACCGACCTCCTCTACTACCCTCTCGCCCCTATCTATATTCTCTTTATTCTCTAACTGATCAAACTTCCGCACAACCTGCAACGTGGCACAGTAGCCAAACGGCAACGCAATAAACCAAAACGCGAAGTTGATGCTTGCCGTGGCTATCAACGCCGTCGGCACTGCCTGCACCCCGAATCCGATGGCAACCGCGGCCGTCTCAATCCCTCGCAGCAAAGAGCTGTACCGGATCTGGTCACCAGGAGAATCCGACAAATTACTAATGCACCAGTAGATATAATTTTCCACCATACCGAGACTCATCCGCTCAAACATGTACAGCCCAAAACCTCGCCCGAAGGTGCTCTGATCCGCCCAGTCAAGCTTCGGCTTGGTGTGCCTGTATTCGTTCTGGATGTACACGGCCCAGATCCACGTCGCGCTGTTAAGCAGCGCAATTAGCACAAATGCTGTTATGGCGCGCGTCTGTCGCCGTTTCGCCCATGGTAGGTCCACGATCGAGCCGCTAATCCAGGTGGCCATCGTCGAGAGGATGGCCGAGAGGAAGCTCGCGAGAGCCCGTGAGCGTATCGAGAAGTATGTCGCCAGGTATGTGCCGGGATAGGCCTGAATCCAACCATAGTAGAAAAATAATGGTGTGAGAAGCAAAATTGGAGTACTCCGAAGTAGGCGCCACATCTCCTTCGCCTCGACACGCCATGGTATCCCCCGAGCGGCCTCGATGCGCGTCCCGTCGTCGCGTTGCACCTTCTCTGGGTTCGACAGTAGCAAGCCAAAGAAGAACCCAAGGCATTGAATGGCGATGAAACCTAGGTAGGTCTCATATCCTACCTGACCGGTTTGGTTTGACTTATGGTTGAGAGCAAGGGAAATGGCCCCTCCTACGATGTTTCCGAAATTCCGGAACGTGAACCACGTCGCAATGTAACGCCCACGCTTCCCCTGCTCCGGATACCCCGTTGCAATGGCGCCCTCCACGCTCCAGAAGAATCCTGCACTGATTCCGCACGTCACGGCACCCAGGTACACGAACCACGTCGATCCGAAGCGGTTGTTAACGTACAGCCCTGCGGCATAAAGGGGGTAGCCGAGAGCGCCGAGTGCGAGCGTCCAGCGGAATCCGAAGATGTTCGTGATCCACGGCCCGGCGAAACAGGTTACTGTCATAAAGGCGTAGAGTAAGGCATTGGCGCCGTTGACGAGGTTAGGGCTTTGCGAACCACCCACGCCGAGGCCGTTCATGGCGTTCCATATTCCCGGGGCGCTGAAGGCGCAGATACCCACGACGAGGATCTGGAAGAGGGTACTGCGGAAGAATGGAGGCTTTTGCCTGACTGGTGGTGGTATGGAGCCTGTCGCAGTCGCAGGGGAGCTCTCTTCGAGATCCCCCTTCCCGACGCTAGACGACGTTGACATATTTCGTCGAGGACTAGGGCACAAGAGGCGGGATAGAGGTGATATGAAGAGAGTGCTGCAACGCACTGCGCTTTAATCGGCGAAATAAATCCATCATGAGAGCTGTGCTGCTTCTTATGTATGTCATGGACAGCTTCGTTCGTGACGATCTGTGGACCTGACGCTCGGTAGATCTCTGTGGTCTCCATCCGATAAGCACGCAATATGAGACATCATAAACGTGACAGCCACGCTGCCGATAAACCCTTCTGCACCTTGCAATATCGGCCACGTTCCGTTAGTAGTGAGACGACGATACTTAGTGTAGTTATTTCCTGTTTTAGGTGCAGGATATGCCGATTTTTTGCTTTCTGTCTGTTGCGTCGTTACTAAGTTGAGTGATACCAGCGGCGCCGGGATCTAGGTCGTGTGCGAGGACCCTGGGCGGGCCACATGTTAGGGGCCGAGCGCACTTAGCTCTAGACTACAGTAGGTGGTAATATAGCTAGAAGAAGAATAGATTGTAATTCTAGCCTTTAATCGCGGCATTAATTCCAGTACTTCAAGCGTACTCTACACCTACTGTACTGTAGACTGCTGTTGGGTCGTGACTTTGTGCCCTGAGAACCCTGTCAATAGCTTTAAGCACGGCATTGCTTCCGTACTATGGTAGTACTGTAAGTGCCGGGGATTTGGCGGGATACATTTCGTGATTTTAGCACGGATGAGAGAATACCAAGCACCTGGATCCCATGCGTTTACCATGCGCGCATGCATTATGATAACAACGTTGGAGATAAAGGCGTGGCAATGCGCACCCCTCATTTCTGCGGGGCAAACGGAGGATTCAAGACTTATTGTTTGGAAACTATACCACTGAAATCTGTCTAATAATACTGCTCTATCTAGGTTATCATGGCGACGACTGTTGAGCAGCTCGGTATCAGTTCGCTCAAGCTTGACGGCGCTCCCTCGCCGTCGCTCGTGTTCGAGCCGTTTGACCTGCCCTCAACCAACCAGCGTGTACTTGGAGCCCCTTATCCCGCCAACACTGTCACTCCACTAGCTCTAAGACCATCCGTTCATGACAATGCCGAGGTCGACCTCGATACAGCCGTTGAGACGATAAAGTCCCTCCAGGCACAGGATGGCATTCTCACCAAGAAGCTTGCCCTCCACGGCACTCTGCTCTTTCGAGGCCTCCCGATCCGCAGCGCCGCGGACTTCAGCAAGTTCGCCCACGCTTTTGGTTACAAGCCGCACGAGATCATCGGAATTGTCGTCGAAAGGCAACTACTCGCGCCGAACGTAGCACCCGCCAACGAGGCCCCGAAAGAAGTCCTAATCTACAACCACAACGAGTCGCCTCAGGTCCCGCACGCACCAGAATACATTTTCTTCTACAGCCACCGCGCCCCCGCAAAAGGCGGCGAGACTCCCATCTCCTCCTCGCTCGAACTCTTCTACCGCGCTCAGCAAGAGATCCCTGAGTTCATCGCCGAGCTCGCCGAGAAAGGCATCCTCAGCAGAGTCACCTACAAAGAGGACAAGCAGTACGAGGGCGGCTCGACACTGCAGCAAGCATTCGGGAAAGAAATCCAAGACGGCGACGACGCGGCCACGCGGCGGGCTAAGATCGAAACCCAAATCGCGCGCTACGGCCGCGGAAAATACACAACTTGGGAATGGACAGACGAAGGTCTGGTGTTGACGCACCGACTCCCCGCGATCCGCACACAGCGCGGAACGAACTTACCGACACTATTCACAGGGCTGGCGGCGTACTATCGCAACGCGCAGGTGAACAGCGGGGCGCGGCGGAACGTCACGCAGCAGTTGTTTGGCGACGGGTCGCCTATCCCCGACAAGTTCCTCTCTCGCCTGGCGGAGCTCACGGATGAGATCCGGGTGCTTCATAAGTGGCAGCAGGGCGATGTTCTAGTCTATGATAATGTGGTTTCGCAGCATGGGAGGCAGCCGTGGGAGGGGGAGCAGGCTGATCGGGTGGTGCTTGCAAGCTTGTTTGATGGCCATGATGTGCCTGGCGCGTATGGTTTTGGAGAGTGGGCACAGGTTGTGCAGGCGGTTGATTTATAGTCCCTAGTTTTCAATAGCTATATAATTTAGTGATGATAGACGAAGTTAATGAATGTTGTTACGAGATAATTCAAGTTAAGTTATTATCCACAAAAGCCATGAGGTGGTCCCCAGAGCCTCGCATGATGCAGGGGAATCAAACTCCCTTGTACTCAGCCAAATCGCCGATCCCTTAATTGGCAAAACAACGAGTCAATTTAAAAATGCAATTCTCGCCCATCAATAAGTCCAAGCATACCTCTCAACTTTAAGTTGCAGATCCGCCGCCTACGCCAAGGCACTAGCAACATGTCCATGCAGCGCAAGCACCCTAAACTCTTTATCCAGATGTCTGGTGCACCAGGGTCTGGGAAGAGCACCATAGCAAGACTACTGGGTCAATCCATCGGAGGAGTAGTCATCGATCACGATGTCCTCAGGTCCTCACTCCTTGAAAATAATCTTCAATTCAGCGAGGCAGCGAAGAATGCCTATGAGCTCCAATGGGCGCTTGCCCTCGACGTCATGAAGCAAGGCCTTAGCGTTATCATTGACAGTACCTGCAACTTTCAGGTGGTCCTCGACCGTGGTTCGGAACTCGCCAAAATACAGGGCTACCAGTACTGGTATGTCGAGTGCCAGGTCCGAGACCTCGATTTATTGGACCGACGGCTGCGGTCCCGTGTGCCGATGACGAGCCAGCGTACGGGTGTCGACTGTGCCCCCACTGCTGCTGTTGTAAATGGCATTGATGAAAACGAAGACGCTCGCGCAACCTTTAAGAGGTGGATTGAGAATCCGTGCCGCCCAGAGGGCAAAAATATTGTCATTGTAGACTCAATTGGAAACCCAGAGATGCTCCGAGATCATATTCTAAGAATGATCGCCAACTAAGGGGTGCAGCTGCACGATAAGACGGACGGCATGTAGCTTAACCTAATCTTTGGACGACGCTTACTTGATCCGTTGCCGCCATCAAGTTAATGGATCTTAATGGTAGTTTTTTATGGAAGGAAGGTCTAAATTAAGTCTGGGCCGTCTGGGATAACTACGTACCATGGTGTGTACGAAGGTTAAGGGGGGTTGCTATCACTTGAGTGTAGAGAGATCAAGAACGCAGTATGGGCCCTGAGCGAATCACCTAAATATAGTAGATGTGATGTTGTATTCTGTTGTTTATTATTATTGTTGTCGTCAGCGACTGATGGGCAGAAATTAACGTGTCGTGATTCTCAGACAATAGAAGGCGTCTTGGTCTGCAAACAGACAGCTTGTTTTAGAGTGACATAAGCGGTAGGGGATTGGGACAATTCGTGACGCAGTACAAAGACTGTGCGTCCTCACGAGCAAACATTCTGAAATTAACAGTAAATTATAAATGAATTTAATCCAATAATTGTAACTTATAGATATAGTAAGTACTCTTAATAGTATGGCTACTTGAAACTATTGGAATTGTTATCGCTAATGAATGTTAAAAAGCGTGGCTTGTACGGCACAGACTTTGGGACGGCACCAGACGAGTACAACCAAATAAGATAGGAGTCTTCTTTGGGAGGCAGCGTCAAGGCTAGGGCCGATGTGACTCTAGAGTACTCGTACCAGTCTTAAAAGGCCGATACGACCTTGGCCCACACAGACCTCAGTGGTCTAGAGCCGCATCGGCCTCCGTGCCAAAGATATACGCAGTCCCTTGATGTCAAGTAGGCTAGCTGGGCCACAATACTCAAGTCGAAGCCAGTCAAATCGAGGCCAGTCAAATCGAGTCCAGTCACGCCGAGGCCAACCACATCGAGGCCTGTCAAGTGAGGCCAGTCAATGAGGCCATCTCAATTGAGGCCTATCGAGTGAGGCCAGCCAAATTGGTGCCAGTCAAATTGAAGCCAGTTAAGTGAGGCCAGTCAAGTCGGAGCCAGGCAAATCCGAGTCTAGTCAAATACGACTCCAGAAAAATCCCGAGTCCACTCAAATGGAGGCCAGTCAACCGGAGGCCAGCAAGGGAGGCCGCTCAAGTCGACGACTTTATGACGTGCCATAGCTGTAGAGAGGTTACGTGAGTTTGGTACTCGTCCCTCGCGGATTGCCTCATAGCTATAGCTTCCAAGCAAATTTCAGGTGAGACTGGAATTTGGTACACGCTTCTTGAGGATTGCCTCATAGCTATTGCTTCCAAGCAATTCTCAGATTAGAAACGATGTTACCATAGACGAAATCTGCCACGAATGACAAGTCAGCAACAGCTCCCCTGGATCGCCGATGCGCGAATTGATTTTAACCACAGCTCGCCATATTCCAGGATGACGTTGCCTCAATGGAGCTTTGGCAGCGGGAAACTGCTCTGGGTGCCTGTATAAAGGACCTGGGAGCGCGTCAGTGATCGTTTTATTCTCCAACGTACCCCTGACAGTACTACACGACCCCTTAACCATCACGATGAAGTTCCCCTCCCGCCGCTTGAGCGGCAATACCAATGTCGCCTCACCGAGAAGAAAGAACAAAGACCAGCTGGGCATGCTGGGTCTCGCCGACAACACGCGCAACAACACCGTTGCCGTCATAGGCGAGTTCGTAGGGACATTCTTATTTTTATTTTGGTCTTTCGTGGGCGCCCAGATCTCGAACACACCCAAACCGGCCGACGGCGCCCCCCCAAATACGTCAAACCTGCTCTTCGCGTCGCTATGCTTTGGCTTCTCCCTGACTGTGAACGTATGGGCGTTTTATCGGATCACGGGTGGGCTGTTTAACCCATCGGTATGAGTTCCCCCCCTTAGAATCATATGCTGCGCTGAGCTGATGTTGAAAAGGTGACGCTTGCTTTGTTTCTTGTTGGTGGGCTACCGGCCATGCGCGCCCTCGTCGTGGTAGTCGCCCAGATACTTGGGGGAATATGTGCAGCGGCAGTGGTGTCTTGCCTTTTCCCAGGGAATCTCAATGTGGAAACAACGCTGGGTGGAGGAGCATCAATAGTCCAGGGGCTGTTTATCGAGATGTTCCTAACTGCGCAGCTGGTGTTCGTAATCATCATGCTCGCGGTGGTCAAGCACAGATCAACATTTTTGGCTCCTGTTGGAATCGGACTCGCTTTCTTCCTGACTGAACTCTGTGGTATGTACTGGCCCATTCAGGTTTGTGCTATATCGACTGACGTGTGATAATAGGCATCTACTTCACCGGAGGTTCCCTCAACTTCGCCCGCTCCCTCGGCCCAGCAGTCGTGAACCGCCACTTCCCAGGTTACTTCTGGATCTACTTTGTAGGGCCGCTTCTCGGATCCCTTCTCGCAGCAGGGTTCTTCAAACTGCTGAACCACATGCGCTACCAGACCTGCAACCCAGGCCAGGACTGCGGTGAAGACGACGCGCCGCAGGAGAGCGGTACCATTGGTGGCAACGGGGGAAGCGGAAGCGGAAGCCCCCCCCTTAAGCACGATCGGAATGTCTCCGGGGCCACCGCGGTGGACCATGACGAAGCAATTGGTGGGCAAAGAATGCCAGCACAGAACGGCTATAGCAATACGCAGAATGGCTATAGCAATACGCCGTTGCACCAGGAGGGTATTTCGCCTCTAGGAAGCAGCACGTATACAACACCCGCATACAACAGCAACGCAACTGTGCAGCCCGGGTACGCAGCCAGAGAGTACGTGTGATGGTAGGCTTTTGAAGAGACAGTTTTGGAAAGACAGCTTGGAAGTGGCGGCGGAGAGCGGAGAGACGGTGTGGAGCTGTGTGGGGTAATGGTTTAGTAACAGCTATTAGGCTGTGTTATTTTGCATGCTGTATATTCCCTCTATTAGCATGATCGAAATAAAAAGCATATTAATTTTAAGTTTGTGTGTGGCAGAGCGGATGCGATGCCAAATTCTCTTGAGTCGGTGACATACTCGTGGCAAAACACCCATTATTCCAGCAACCATAAACGAGGTTCCATATCGGGTATCGTAACGATTGGGTCTACGAGATTGTCTGCAGGCACCTTCATGTATATTGGGTAAACATCATATGGTGGCGCGCGAGGCTCGACAACCGCACCATCAACCCTCCTGATGGGAGCCTTGTCTAGGCGATAGCGATTGTAGAGCTCGTCGGTGCTGAGGCTGTCTAAATTTGAACCGCGCAGGAGGAAGTTTCGCGTGTGCAGATCTAGATAGTGTTAGAACATAGTTCGTACTGTTATGAAGCCCACAGAGAACGAGGGCTGTTACATACCTCCATGACAAACTCCACGCGAGTGCAAGTAGGAAACTCCCATGATGAGCTGGGCGGCAATGGATCTTGCACTTTCAGTAGGAAACATGAAGTTCACCGAATCCTCCTTGGACCTGGCAACGCTACAGCCCTCCGGCTCTTGCACAAGGCAAGTGTGATGTTCGTTGGGGCCATCGAATGTAAACTCATCAAGTAGACGTGGCACGAACTGCCGCCCTATGTGCGTCGAGTCTCCGCTGCAAAGCATACTGAGAATACTGCCTTCTGTGCTTTTTGAAGATTCACTGGCAATTAAGATCTTCAAAGAGACGTACCGTTGAGCGTGTTTGTCGCGGACTAGCCAAATTGTTGAATAGCCTCCAAACCCAAGCTTGTGGACAACCTCGTACCGGCCATCGTGGAAATGGTCCCCGATGACGGTAGGGTGATAGCCGCCATCCGCATAATCTTCAAAGTTTTCTAAATCAACCCCAGGAATATAGACATGCTCATATGGTGGAGGGGCATTGCTAGCGATGGAATAGGGCTGTCGGTGAGGGAAGCTATTCTGGTGCAGAGCCGTGCAAGAAAACGCACGTGGAGGACGAAAGATGTGTGACTCGGATTTCCACGAATGATGTTGGAAGGATAATCTTAATCGACTGCAAGCTACTACCGGCATAGAATAAATGGAATTGTACCAGCAAAACGAGTCTCATAATTGGCATGCGTCAAGATAGGGTAAGTATGGCAATAGAGTACAAACTCGCCCGACCCCTATCTAGTGCACGGGCTAGTCATGGGTCACAGCCTTGTTAGGTGGAGTTCCAGCAATGTTTTCAGGTTATTAACGAATGCCTCGATGAATAGAATTATGATATTGATGGAAAGGCTGTATATATATCAAGGACATTATTATCATCTTTGGTTCTATCGTCTTTCATAGTTCTGAATGTTGTGGTATAGCCCACGAATGCCATCTCCCTTGACCGTTAGAAACACCCGAAGTTCTAGGGCTTCATAGACAGATAGGCTCCTATAGATTCCTCTTCCCCTAAAGGCGGCCCATAATGTTCCAGAGTACATGTAGCTTTAGTAGTGTGTCGCAGACCCACTGTTAGCACACAGATATCAACAATACCCCCTACTTGTGCTAACCAAAAGCAAGAAGAGGGGCTGTGTGTGACACGAGTGACAACAGAAACTGTACTTAGAACAAAAGCCCTCAGTTACTGAAGGCTCGAAGGGTTATAATAGCCACTCAGAGATAGAGCCGAAGGGATAATGTCTATCAGCGAGAATTGCCAGCAACAATCCTCGGTTACGACAAGTACAAGATAACAAGAGGCGCCTCGTCAGGTTTCCAGGCGGCACGAGTATCTTGACCACTTACAGAAACGATCGCGAGCATCCTCCAAACCGGCAAACGGAGCGGGAGTGTGTTCCGGTACGTCTCTGCCGCTGTTCCGACGAGAAATATGGGAAATGGGGATACGAGAGGTGACGTATGGAGCAGCAGCGGGCAACCGCTGCAGGGGAGGCGGGCGGGAAGCTTGACCTTGGTTTTGTGCAAAGGGCGTGGAAGAGGGTAGGGATAGTGACGAGGATAAAGGGGGGAGGAAATAGATGAAGCGGTGAAAGATGTGGGAAATAGGTCATCTGTCCCAAAGTTTGCCTTTGAATGCGGGAAAGCGAGGGGACTTCCCCTCATCTTCAGGGGAGCTGAACGTGTGTGTTACCTTGACGCTGTGCATTGCGAGTCAAGGAACGTACCTTGCGTTATCATTTCTTGGAAACACGCCCCTTCCCGCCCATGAATGCATAAATAGCCTATTTCGCAGACTCGCATTCTGATCCGTCCCTACAACCTTAAATGCTAGCAATCAGCATCTTAAATTCGTCCAAGTTTGCGGTCCTTAATTAGCCTCCTGGCCAAAGAAGGTCGGCGTGTTTTGTTTTTCGGAAGTGATATGCATTTTCCAATTTAAAAGGGGTAGGATACGAAATGTATCACAGATGCCGTATTTCCATGGAAGACCCGGCTCGCTGCTTGTGATTGGTACTGGATGCCGCATGGCTACACAGTGCCTGTATTGCAACGTGGAACATGGCGCTTCAACATGGACTGGCTGGTTTCACGATGATGCAGTGCGATTCGTATACGAGGTCTCAGACTCGCTGTGGGGAAAGACTGTGCATCCCGTTAGTGCCCGGATCCGACGATGGGCGGTGTTTGGTTTGGCGCTTCTCCCTGGCTCCTTGCGAGTCTGCCTTACCTAAGATTAGATCGCATGGAAAGGGGGGGCGATCCATGAAGCGATGGGATATCACACGCGTGACCACGTGATATCGCACTTTATGAAATCTGAACTTTCAGAGCAGTTGGATGGCACGGATGGGTCCACGTAGAGTCCAGTGATGGTTGGATCACATAGGGAAAACTTCATGTGCAAAGGTAACCGGCAAACCCTCAAAGATGATATGCCGAGGTCGTCGGTGAGTCAATCGGTATGGCCTAACGTTATGGCTGAGCAGAGCTGAAGTTCTGGGCGCGATCGATAACCAGTGGTAACCGCAGTTTAGACAAGGAAACTTGGACTATACCAGGATGCCTTCTGTAAATGCCCATGTATTGACATTTGTAATGGGCGTGAATGATGCATATAGAAACGGATAGGCGCAGCGGGGAAAGGGTAAAGAGGTCCATCTGGCGGTCAAGCGGGGAGGAAACAGCAACATATCGGCCCTTGGAAAGCATCCCAACCGCGGTCAGCCTCGCGAACTGTGGACAGCAGCATGGGATGACCAATGGTGTCCATTGTCCTCTCTGTCCCACAGCTGCGGATACAAATCTAGGATGCGAGGACCCGAGTAAGCATATCCAGGATCGTCATCAGGTCGGTGCCTACGCAACCCTCTCGCGAACGAGTCGTATGCCTCTTTGGGCGTGAGGAAGCCCTGTTCCGCGGCAGCGCCATGCGATTCTGGGTGTTCGGGTCGCGGAATGCTGCGGTGTTTGGGTAGGCCCTGTCCGGGGTTGCATGTCAGCGGCGGCGGAATGCTCTACCGACTCGCTTGGCGCCGTGTTTGACAGGAGGGTGGAAGGGATGATGGTGTATGGGTATCGGAGGCTTGGGGACAAGACACACGAGGTTTGCTGGGTTGTGCAGGGCTGATGCAGCAATCGCGGCGTGGGAGTGCAGATGAAATTGATTGATGGGTCATTCACTGATGGGGGGAGGGTGGACGACGATGTATCGCAGGTCGCCGTTGCATCGTTGCATCGTTGCATCGTCCCGCCCATCCATTTCCACTCTTCCGCCACTTTGTACTGTACACAAGTACGGACTGTTTAGTAACCACGGTTCGGGCAAGACAGATTGGCGTCGAGGTGGGCGTGTTCTCGAAGATCCCCTCGTGCTTTCTTCCTCCCGTTCCAACGGCGGCGGCACGCGATACATCTAAGCTCTTGGGGGGGCGGCGGGAGCGTACGGACGTAAACTGTTCCGTGCAAGGGTTATATGGATTGAGATTAATCAGCGATACCTAGTCGCACTCCAGACTCGTCAGACCGCGGTAGGCATGCATAGGTGTACGCAAGTACAGTACGCGCAGAACACGCACTCCAGCTCTCTCTCTTTCCTTTGAAGATGGCGAACTGGCTGTTGTTCGTCCGACGCTGAGGCATTCTGCGCCAACTATAGATATCAAAATATACACTGAGTTGGTGAAGGGCGCATGGAAGAGGAAGAGATCGCCGTTGAGCTCGAATCTGCGCCCGCGTGCGGTGGCTGTGTGAGGGCTTGCTTGAAGCATGGAGCATGGAGCTGTGGGCGTAGCATGTAAGAGAACTTTAAAGTGACTTTCTTTCCAGTGACAGTCAGCGACGGTGACAGTTCCTTCCCCCAAACTCAATTTCAACCACAGGCAGTTTACTAACTGGATTCTTTGTGTTGCGCCCCTCCCCCACGCAGAAACCACGCCACTGCATGTAGTGTTCTGTTGGATGTCCTAGTGGTCTTAGTGGTCTTTGGTGGTCCTAGTGGTCCCCTATGTGCCCCTAAGATCCCCTACCTCAGCCAATTGATTCGAGTCGATTCGAGTGAGAAGCCTTGTGTGAAAGGGGCGGAGCCTATTGCTCTACCGTGGCTCCGCTCACCCAGTCGCCCTTGGCTCCATCCATTTCGTCCCTACTGTATGATCCCAGTCCAAGTCACAACGAAGGACTGCCCAACGTAGTAAGTATGTACCGTACAGTATTGAAAGTAGAAGAAGTAGAGTACTTTTGCAATGAAAGATGTAAGGTAAAAGATCAGGCCTGTATGGATGTACTCTTGCTTAGCTTTTTGCATGGTCTTTGCATGGTCTTTGCATGGCTTTTGTATGGCTTTTGTATGGATTTTGTATGCTTTTTTGTATGCTTTGGGTAATGTTTAATGCCTGTTCAGATGTACCTCGCTTCTACCCCAAACGCCGTTAGATAGGTGGACTTCGGTTGGCGTCTCTATTTTGAGTATCGCGCGAAGATCAGCTCAACCACATCACCCTGTTGACTTCGGCCCTACGAAGCGCATACTTTAATCTTTATACAGGCCCTCATGCCGCCCTCCTTCCAGCCCTTCATCCATCGAGACACATCACCACCGTAAAGGGAATCACGTTGGTTGCGATCTCTACCGCTCGTTACCCGTTCCACGACTCCCTCGAAACCACTGTGCGACCATAGGGGTGGTATTCCATACATCACCCTCGCTACCTATAATCTCCGACCTCCGTTGGGGTTCACTGAAGGAATTCCCCAACCCCACGAACCTACGAACCATAAACTCTCGCCGGCGAGCATATTGCGGACAAAAGACGGCTCTCATACATACTCTCGCGTTCGCAGATGCACTGTCTCAGGGTCGCCGGTGCAGTACAGACCGACTACCGCTGTTAGATACTCTCTGGGATAGACCCCACCACAGCAATCGAACACCCTCCTCCACCACACATAACCAGCCCCATCACCGACAATGTCCTCGTCCAACACCTCCCCCGACACCTATTCCAATCCAACTTTCGACTCTGTCAATGCGTCCTCGGCCGGGCAATCAACGCACAAGCGGCGCAGAAGCACAGACGACCCCATCTCTCCAAAGGGAGACAACACAGGCAGCGGCACACCCTCCCTGAAGCGGATAGCATGTGTGATATGCAGGAAGAGAAAGCTAAAGTGCGATGGCAGCAAGCCTAGCTGCTCAACCTGCAAGCGCCTCCACCACGATTGCGCCTACGACGAGGTCCGGCGCAAGAGTGGCCCAAAACGAGGATATGTGAAGGCCCTCGAGGAGAGACTGAGTATGTCGCCCCTATCCATACACATCATACCTATCTAACAGCCCCTTTAGAGCAAGTTGAGGAGTTACTTAAGACACGCGACCCCTCAGCAGCGAAGAGCCCCGACCTGGCACGCCCAAGCTTTACGGCAGCGAACACCCATACGAGCTCGCGGGGCATGCTCGCGACAGCAAATGCGGATTTTGGGGTCAACAACCCAGATATTGTCGTGGTCAATGACCGCGACCATGAGCGTTGGCACTACCCCGGCGACTCGCCGCAGCCAGGCATGGAGGAACTCGCTTTTGATCCAAACTTGAATATGGGGGGGATGACAATGGACCCGACGTTTACATGGGAGATGATAGGATTGGGCCTCGATGAACCATTGCCGCCTCAAGACACGATTGACGAGTTGCACCAGATTTACTTTGAGAAGATACACCCCTCAGTGCCGATGATACACAAGTATCGTTATTTGGCGGCGATGAACCTTGCTCCAAATCAACGGCCACCGGTTTGCCTGCGATATGCGATGTGGACATTGGCGTGTTCTGTCACAGATAAATACTTGGATTTGAAAGACCACTTCTACCAGAGATCTCGCAAATACGTTGAGCAGGACTACCTGAAGGGGCACGGTGAGCATTTGATATCCGTCGGCCACGCGCAGACCCATATCCTGCTCGGCAACTACGAGTTCAAGATGATGTATTTCCCAAGGGCATGGATGAGTACTGGATCTGGTATCAGATTATGTCAGATGTAAGTCACGACTCTGGAAATAGGGGGTTGCAAATCTAACACAAAGCAGGATGGGCCTTCACAGATTAGACGGAGCAGGGCTGGACGTCAAGCAATGTCTCCCGCCGGCACGGGACTGGACAGAGCGAGAAGAACGGCGCAGGACTTTCTGGATGGCATTTGCCGGGGACCGGTACGCCAGTATTGGCACTGGGTGGCCCATGACCATCGATGAGAGGGACGTCCTCACCAATCTCCCCGCATCAGAAGAGGCCTTTGAGAAGAGCAAGCCAGAACAAACTACCTCGCTTTCCGATGCATTCAAACCCGAGGGTGCCAAAGCCATCACCGCATTCGGCACCATCGTCTTCATGGCAGCCCTCTTCGGACGCAACCTCGTGCACCTTCATCGCCCCGATGCCAATGAGCTCGATTCCGACCTCAATGGCGAATTCTGGAAGCGACACAAGCAGCTGGACAATATATTGTTGAACACGTCGTTGAATCTACCTGATCATCTCAAAATGCCAGAAGGGATCCACAGCCCCAATATCGTGTATGCGAATATGAATATGCATACCTCGACTATATGTCTGCATCAGGCGGCCGTGTACAAGGCAGATAAAAACCATCTTCCAGCATCGATGAGCAAGGAGAGTAAGATGCGCTGCATTAATTCTGCGAATGAGATCGCGGGCATCATGCGCATGATCTCCCACATGGATCTGTCAGCTGTACGCTCCCCTCCTCCCCACCCGAAAGAATACCAGAATACTGATTTGCACAGATGAACCCCTTTATCTCCTTCTGTCTCTACGTCGCCGCCCGTGTCTTCGTGCAGTACCTCAAGAGCCGACCAGAGGACAACAGGACGGGAGACGCGCTACGCTTCCTGCTGGCTGCCATGAACGCAATGAAGGCCAAAAACCCCCTTACCGAGTCGTTCCTCGTTCAGCTCGATGTCGATCTAGAGAGTCTCGGATTGCGGGATCCAAAGTACAAGGCTCTTATCAACGGACACTTAAATGTAAGCCTCTCCACCGCCCAAACTACATTCAAACTCGAATGCTAACACAAGCCAGAACCCCCAAGCACACATCTACAAGACTCACCACGGTAATGGCACTGACCCATGCAACTTCATGAAAATTGTCGAAACTGTCGACACTAGTGCGCAACCCTCCCCCCCAACT
>JPJR01001535.1:0-13942 GCA_000750675.1 Pseudogymnoascus sp. VKM F-3808 | reverse complement strand
CCATCCCACCCGTGCCGCCCCCTCCCCTACCGTCAAAAGCGCGTCAAAACCATCAAAAAACCCCAAATCCGCACTCATGCACGCCAAGCCGGCTCGAGCCTACAACCCGCGCCTGACGTCATAGCATGCCACATCTCACTTCCCCCCCACTGCCACCACCCCGGGGGAGAGAGGGCTAGAAGGACTAGACTCCTCGCAGGCGGTCCAAAAATAAAGAAAATACCACGAGTAATGAGAGCCAGAGCCATGTGCGTCAGATGAATAGCGCCGTAGCCAGACGTGTGCGGATTCCGATGTCGTTTGGCGCGTGCGTCTGTGCGGGGGGTTACGTCATAGGCGCTTTGGCTGGGCGTGAGACGGTTACTGGCGTAGGGAGGTACATTGCTTTACCACTACGACGGATCCGGGCCGAGGGCAAGGGCTGGGCTGGGATGGGATGGCATGTGGATGGGATTTAACGCGGATTGAGGGTATGGCGAGTGAGGCTGGGCGGAAGATCATGCAGTGAGTTTCCTCGTGCGGGAATTATAGGGTAGGGATTTGATATTCGGTCGTGATAATCATAATGCCTTTGATCTCGAGCGGCCAACGCTACTGCTGGGCGCGCTAATACTGCCATGTATCAATACCAGTCGTTGCTCAGTTGCTTCCCCTTGCCCAAAGAAATAAACCCAGTTACCAGTCCATCCATAACTATACTTGCATCAACCCCTTCGACCAACCCCATTGAAAGAAAATACCCTACCTACCACCTCCCCGTTCTCTCACTCACTCATCCTCCCCCAACGGCTCCATAGGCTCCACATTCCAGATACTCTCCGCATACTCACTAATACATCTGTCACTCGTAAAGAACCCCATCCTCGCCACCGCCGTAATACACTTCCCCACCCACTCATCCTGATCCTTATACGCAGCATCCACCAGCTCCTGCGTCTGGATATAACTATGAAAGTCGTCCGACACCAAATAATAATCCCGATGCTCCTCGACCGCCGCAATCAGCGCGGCGAAATTGTCAGAGGGCCCAAAGGCATCGGTGCGGATGAAGTCGAAGACCGCTTTGAGGTCTGTGTCGAGAGGGTGAGAGGCGTAAGTGTGCGCGTGGCGGAGGTCTTCGACGTCTTCGGCCAGGTTGCCGAAGAGGAAGATGTTTTGCTCGCCGATTTCGCGGGTTATTTCGATCTGGGCGGGGGGTTAGCGGGCTGGCAGACAGGGGAGATAGATAGGTGGGGTAGAAAAGAGGAAAGGGGGAAAGGGGGACTCACGTTAGCGCCGTCGCAGGTTCCGATGATAAGGCCGCCGTTGAGGACGAACTTCATGTTACTGGTTCCCGAGGCTTCAGTGCCAGCAGTGGAGATGTGCTCGCTGACATCGCTGGCGGGAATGATGGTCTCGGCTTTGCTGACGTTGTAGTCCTCGATGAAGATGACCTTTAAGAGGTCTCCAACGTCCTTGTCGTTGTTGACGACGGCACCGACGCTGTTGATCAGATGGATGATGGTCTTAGCCATCCAGTAGCCAGGGGCGGCTTTCCCGCCGAAGATGGAGACTCGCGGTGCAAGCTTCTTGCGCTCTTCGGGGGAGAGGGACTTGATGGTGATATATCTGTGGATGACACCAAAGATGTTCATCTGTTGACGCTTGTACTCGTGTATTCGCTTGACCTGGATATCGAAGAGTGCATTTGGGTTGACGACAACGCCGGTTGTATCCTTGATATGTCTAGCAAGTCTAACCTTGTTGGCGAGTTTAATCTCAGCCCACTCCTTCTTGAACTCCTTGTCGTCCACAAACTGTTCAAGCTTGTTCAACAAAGTCAAGTCCTTGAGGAACCCAATGCCGCCAGTCTTGGAAGCGATAAGCTCTGAAAGACGTGGATTGGCCTGATGCAGCCATCTGCGTGGGGTGATGCCGTTGGTGACATTCGTGAAGCGGTCAGCTCCGAAAATCTTGACAAAGTCTTTGAAAATCGTAGTTTGGATGAGATCCGAATGGAGCTCGGCGACTCCATTGACCTTGTGAGAACCAACAATGGCCAGGTAGGCCATGCGGACCATTTTGGGGCTAGACTCCTCGATGATGGAGACGCGAGCAAGCAGCTCGCGCTCCTTTGGGAACTTACGCTCCACAGCTTGAAGGAAGAAAAGGTTGATATCATAGATGATTTGCAAATGTCTCGGCAGGAGATTCTGGAAGAGTGGAACAGACCACTTCTCGAGCGCCTCTGGGAGAACAGTGTGGTTGGTGTAGCCAAAAGTCTTAGTAACGATAGTCCAGGCAGTCTCCCACTCGAGACCTTCCAGATCAATCAAAATGCGCTGCAGCTCAACAATGGCAAGAGTTGGGTGCGTGTCATTCAACTGGATGGCGACCTGGTCAGGGAATTCCTTCCAGGCACGCTTGCTCTTCTTGAATCGTCGTACAATATCATACAACGAAGCAGCAACCCAGAAATACTGCTGCTTTAAGCGGAGCTCCTTGCCACGCTCGAGGTTATCATTAGGGTATAGCACAGCAGAAATCGTCTCAGCACGCTGCTCGTCGGCGACAGCGCTAAAAGGTTAGTTAGGAGACACAATTATAGGTTCAATCAACATACCTCTCGTAGTCACCGCTGTTGAACTTCTGGAAGTCAAATTCTCCACTTGCTGCTTTACTGGACCAGAGGCGCAGGTTGTTCACAACCGCGGTATCGAACCCTGGAATGGGAACATCGTATGCGGTAGCCTTTACAACTTCGCCTCCTTCCCACTCAGCACGGCTCTTGCCGTTCTCGTCATGATACTTCCTGACCTCTCCGTAAAATTGGATCTGTGAAAATAAATCAGTTTCATAGTCCCACTTTAAGTTTCGACTTGGGAATCTCTCACATCAACAACAACATCGTGTCTGGGGAACTCCCAAGGATTGAAGTCCAACCAGTAGTCTGGGACCTCAACCTGGTATCCATCCACAATCTCCTGCTTGAAAATACCATAGCGATACCTGAGTCCGTAACCCCAGGCGGGGTAATTGAGCGACGCCAAACTATCCAAAAAGCACGCCGCAAGACGGCCAAGACCGCCATTACCAAGCGCAGCATCATGCTCCTGCTCGATAATATCTTCAATACGGAAGCCCAAGTCCGCCAATCCCTCTAAACGCCCATATTAGCGCATTCAACCATCACATCGTGGACTGGAAACCCACCCTTAGCTACATTCTTGAGCCCAACATTCAGCATAGCATTATCCAGCGCTCTCCCCATCAAGAACTCAAGCGAGAGATAGTACACCCTCTTCCCATCCGCAAATGTCTGACGCTGCTGCGTACGGTTCCATTCTGTGATAAGGCGGTTTCGGAAAGCCAGACTGGCTGCGGCATAGGCGGCTGTCTCGTCGCAGTTGAACATGCTACGCGCGAGCGTTGTTTCGACATGGCGCACGACTTCCTTTTCGAAATCCTCGGCGTTCGTGAACGGGTGCGTGTGGTACTTCTTCCAGGCGGTGCGCTGGTTCTCCGGGATGGAAGCTGTGATGGGGGGAGATGGTGTGAGTTCGTGTTTGATAAACAGACCGGGGGAGATGAAAGGGGCGGAAGCTCACCTTCAACGCTCTTGATCTCGCCAGCTCCAAAGCCGGTCAAAGTCCTCTTATGCTTCGGGCGGGTGAATCCAGGAGGTCCAACCGGGCCTTTAAGGTCGGAAATAGGAGCGCCAGTGCTGGGGCGGCGTTCACGGCGGGGTGAAGTGGGTGAAGTGGGCTCAGCCATGATGAATGCTCGATAATGAAATTGATAAGATGATGGATAGACTAGAAGAGAGCTTCTTGCTCTCCTGATCAAGACGGTTGGGTCTTAATATATACGGCGCGTCCGTATCTGCTGGAAGTGGGAAACCGGGCTGGACTGGGGAGTTGTGCGGGGCTGGATTATGCAGCTGTCAGCACGTTTGGCAACAGCTTCCCCCGCTCTCACTATCGGGGCTATCACTTGATGTCGTCTTGACCCCAACAATGCTGGAATGTCACACGTATAAATGAAATGCCCATAAGCACAGTATTACCATTTATGGGTATTATTTTACAGCTTGCTATTTTATGTCATTATTATCGCTATAGAGCGTTGGAACAGCAGCACACCGACACAATAGGGGCCCATGTACACCCCTTACAGCTCCCCGAGCTCTTATCGGTGTCGTCATGTTTGACATGATGATCCATCGGCCTGTCACTCCAGCACGGGCCAGTACGCGAACGGATCCGCCTAGCTGCCTGCACACTGCAGCTCCGTCTCACATTACTGTTCTGGGGTTGGCCAGCTCTCCAGCTTCTACTCAGCGATGCATGCAGGGCGTGAGACTTGGTTGACAGCTTGTGTCAAAAGGTCGAGTATTCAAAAGCATCACGATGAACACGATTATACTGCACGCGCGTTCTTCTGTTCTGATCATCAAGCGTAGCATAATATTATCTGGGTTATTATATTTGACTCCTCGCCCATCCGTCCCTCCGCTCTCTCCACGCCCCGGGTCTGCCGTCCAGGCGTTGCGAGACATATCGCCAGTTCATGTCTTATAGCTTTCGCTCAACAAAGGCCCCCTCTTCCTCCTCCACCTATTTATCCCCATCAACAAAACAAAATACTTAAATGGGTATGCCACGTGTCAGTGTCAACGACGACTGCTCTCCAAACTCTGCCTCCTTCCTATCCCATCGCCCGAAACCAAGTAAAAAATAAAAATAGATGTGTGCTCCCGTTTTGTGACCAATTGTTACGACGCGCCCATAAAGCCGTGCCAAAGATGGTGGTGGGTGGCTATCGACAGCTGCGCCATAAACTCCGTCTGTGAGGTCCCCGGGGAGACGCCTGCAATCCTGCTACCCTTGTTCGTGAAAATAAAATGAAAAATTCAGATGCATGCGTTATCCTGCCACTCAGAGAATGCCCGAATCTTTCAGGGCATTCTGCAAAATCGTCTCCTTCACCGCGGCGAAAACGAGTCGAATATTCGATGTATCGGTGGCCTGTGTGAGACTGTAATGTGTTAGGTTCGTTGCTAGCTTGCAAGTTATTGGTGGAACTTACTGAGGATATAAATTCAGATGAGCTCTATTGACTTGATTGAACCGCCATAAAAGATACTTTGCGGCCCTGTTCACGTCGTTGCCGCCAGAATAGTCGGGGAAGTAATTCCCTAGCGGGGACCTGCCCAGCTTTTGCTTGAACAAATCGAATTTGTTGAGGAATAGGATGATACTAGTCCTCATAAACCATCGCGAATTGACGACCGAATCGAAAAGCACTAAACTCTCCATCATTCGGTTCTGAGACTGTTAGATTTGTATTTGCAAGGGTAGTAGTACTAGACATACCTGATTACTCTCTTCGAGCAATACCTGATCGTACTCGCTCAACGCTACGCAGAAGATGATTGATGTGACATTCTCGAAGCAATGAATCCATTTCTTCCTTTCACTCCTTTGCCCACCGACATCGAACATGCTATACAATAGTCAGTATGCGTCCTAAGCAACTTATATATCATCCGTGCTTACTGTATTCCTAACTGGCCCATCGAAAATCTGGTTTCGTATATACCTGTAGTCTTCGTTCTGGCTCTGAGGACATCAGCCTCGATGGGGATATATTCTGGTGCTGCTATCCTCGGTGACTCTTCAAAGAAGCTGAAAGTATTTGTTAGCATGGCCATATTATTGTTAGTATGGAAAACCTACTATGGTGCAGAGTCCATCAAATAGAATTCGCTTTGCCTTTGTAGCAATAGCTCCATATTTGGATCTTTCCATAACGACAGCACGGCAACTCCAACTTTCTGGTCTAACGGGATGTGTGGATCTGGATCGACCTGGTAGTCCACGAGATAGTCGCAATATTCGATATTCTCCGGGTTCTTTGGCACTATATCAAATTGCCTCATCGCTCCAATCAACGCCTTGGCACAATCGATCAGATTCTTGTAGATCGTCAGTCGATATAACGCCAATTCGTCCATCGAATACCCATTCTGATGGATAATCTTCATCTGTTTCACGATCGTTGACTTCCCACTCTCTCCAGAACCTGTGAATGTATGAGCTATTTGCCAAGTCACCAAAGTCATCAAAACTCACCTAGTAACAGGATCTTGCACTCCCGTCGTAGACGACGTGCATCTGCTGCAATCCCCTCATCGATCATCTGGCTCTTCTTCTTCAACTCGGCGTCCTCGCCATTCGAGCTCATACACACACCCATCTTGGCCGTGTGGGGGCGACGATGTGCGCAAGAGCTCTGTGCAGTGCTAGATCCAAAGCGATGGATCTACCAATTGGGTGCAACGTGTCTGCACCGCCGACGGGAAGAAGCACGCTGCCACGGATGGTGGAAGCACTTCCGGTCGTTGATGGTTCCCGGCACTTTGTGACTGTGGTCGAGTTGTTGGTCGGGGTTGGGGCGTACGGAGGATGACGGCAGGGGTCCGAGTGCGGCTATAGCGACCGCGCGGTTTGAAACAATGCGATATTCGCGAGCACCGCAGCGCAGACTTCGGATGGGTATGCGGTGATAGGGTTTCGAGAGGGTGAATACGTGTCGTGTTTCTCCGTCGGTGCCAGTTCAAAGACTGTCTGTTCCTAGTGTGTCGATGAGGCTGATGCGCGGTATTACCCCGAAGGTGGCTTAGCGATGATGATGGCGGGTGGCGACTATTCGAGCAGTCGTGGAAGCGTAGATATCGCTGTCGTCGAGTATTCCAATGGCGAACACAGCGGGATTCGAGCAATTAGGTCGAGGTCGATGATTATTGAACCGCTAGACTTGGTCGTTGGGAGTGTGGATGTCGTCAGTTAGGACGTCGAAGGATGGGTCTGCGGGTGCCAAACAAAGCGTGTGCCGGAGAGCACGGACTACCATAATGACCTTGCCACCCTCCCTAAGTTAAGCTGCCCCCGCCCCCGACAATAATGATCCGGATTGATTTCCTCAGGCATCATTGGGTTGGGACGGTGGTAAGCTGCATCGCCTGCATCACCTGTACTCGGTGAAAAAATATGATATGTTACAGTATCATCAAATAATATAAAGATCTGCGGACTCGGAGCAATCACATTTCATCACTCAAGAGTGCTGTTCCTCGGAAAGACTTGTTCACTACAGTACAGGTTGAAAAAATTGTAATTGTACCCATTGAGGCTTAATTATGGGTTTCCACAGCTCTCTCTGGGCTTCAGTAGGAGATTACTCATACATGTCTATATCTTAATCATCTATGGGCTGTAAAAATGCAATATCTAAATAACGACCAACGCGCATCGACCAAAGACCTAACGCCCCTCTGCAATATTTACTCCGCGCCTGGTATAATAATCCCGGCGCTGCTACACCGCTTAGTTCTCTCCCCTCTGCTTCTTCAGAGCCCGTTTCGTTTCTTCCATCTCCCTCCGTATCACCTCATTAAACTCCTCGTGTCCATCCAGATACAGATGATGTCCTGCTTTCTGGATTATTACCACTCTCGCATCCCCACGCTCTTCCTGCTTCTCCCGAGGAGTCGCCGTAGCTAACGCTGCTGCCTTTGCTTCCTTGAGCTTCTGTTCCGCCGCGAGCCCGCCCGCAACATCCATCCAGTCATTCTCACCGTACATCATGATAACCGGGTAGCCAGTCTCACGCTTTCCGGCTCCCACAGCAGCCGATGGCGCGCCTGAGAGGCCGAGAGGTTGCCTGCCCACATTCTGTATGCGGTTGATCAGAGGACTACGGGCAAACGCACCGGGCGCGAGAATATACGCGAGTGCGTACTCGCCGCTTCCACGTTGGCGGAAGAGGGAATACGCGTACTCGTGCAGGGCCTGTGCCTCAGTTTCTGGAAGGTGGCTGAAGCGGCGGGACGTCCATCCAGATACGAAGCGAGGGCCCAATGGTCCTGCCCAGCGAACAATGCTGAAAGGGGAGACATTGGCGTCCCACAGGTAGCTCGCCCACTTCGGAATTCGGCGACGAGGTGGGTCATCTTGAGTGGGCTCGGCAGTTCCTTTGGCCTTGGCATTAGAGGTGCCATTGCTCGGCTTGTTGACGATGTCCTCTTCTTGGTCTTGAAGCACTTCATTCTCAATAGCAGACTGCTCAGGGATCTCCGACTTCGTAGCGTAGGGATCTGCGGGAATGCCGACGGGGGAGGCCAGGATTAATTTGTTGAGGTGGCCTGGGTATTTTAGGGCGTAGGCAACGGCCATATATCCACCCATGCTGTGTCCGAGTAGCGTGAATTTGTCGATTTTGCGCAGGATACGCCACTCTTCCAACGCATCAATGAACCAATTCTCAGCCTCTGAAATCTTGCCTGGCTGGTCCTTTGCGTTCACCTTAAAGGGCGGCCGTGTGCTTCGGCCCATTCCTAGCATATCGAGAGCGTATAGCTTCAGACCCTTCACACGGCTTATGCCTTCGAAGTTCTTGTAAAAGAAGCCCAGACCTGCTCCGTATCCGTGGAGCATTACTAGGTTCTCTTCCACCACCTCTCCCTCTCTCTCAACGGAGAACTCGTTCAGGGCCCGGTTTTTGCCACCGAGTTGGACCATCATTGACCGCCAGGACCGTGGCCCGTACGGGTCGTTCATTGAGGTTGTCCGCACTGGAGTTGCAGCTCGAGTCGGGTCCGGGTTATAGGACATCGGCGCTTCATCACTCGAGGTGGCATAAGTACCGGTTTGAGTATGGGTGGGCGGTTGGCGGAGGTGAGGAACAAAGGAGAGCACATTGTGCTCAGCAATTGCTGGTGAGACTGTGGCCCACTGAACAGATGTTAGCAACGCACACGGATTTTAGATAGAGCAGTCCATACCCATTGATTAAACGCTTCCTTATAACCTAATGGGAAGTACTGGGTAAAGCGCGGAGCTTGGTTCGGAATCTTTGGGGCGGCCGTTGCCTCCCTGGTGCGCTCCGAGGTAAATACCGGCTTTGCGCCATGGCCCTCCTCTGAGGCGGCAGTCGCTGGAGACGGCATTGAGGAGTATTTCTGGTGCTTTTGTGTTGTGGGAGAAGTTATGAGGCCCGAGAGGTGACGAAGGGCTACTGTGTCACAAGTTGTTGAGCGCAATAACAGCGCTGTGTTGGGATACAGTTTGAATGACGGAGTGGTGGCGCGACTGAGAAACAGCGTTACCCGTCACTCAATCGCGGCAGCCGATATATATATAATTAATGTATGCGTGCTACGCTCTTGCCTCGCGGCCTTATCAAGTCAGGTTCTTCTCCGGGGGTCTATGTGCCTTGGGGCTTAATTTTTCGTTATGTCCGTGGGGTTTAAGTTAAGGCCGTTGGTCGTGGTACGTGTACACAAACCAGCTTGCCTGGCCCTTCGATAGAGGGCGGGCACACCGCGGGGTGTCCAATCACTGGGGTCCATAGCACCCTTGCACGTGTCATAGTCGGACAAAAGAGGCTCCGCAACCCCCGACGTTCCATGTGAGGCCGCGTTTGGCCCCGAAGGGTTTATCCGGTCTCCGCCCATCACGAAGCTTAAACTCTAGCAAGGATATACCATAGAGAGCACCTCAATGACGCCCTCCCCCGCCTCGCTATCCCGTTTTTTTGCTTTATTTGCGCAGCAGTGAATATTTTTAGGTTTTGAGAGCTGTTATCATCGAAAGCTCGACCTTTGATCCGTACAGAAGTATCGACTGGCGACGGGGAAGCGACGCAGTGAGACGAGATAAAGCCGAGGATACGAGAGATTCTTTCTTGCAACGGCCATGAAGCAATAGCACTTCCTCCAAACGCCCAAACTCGATACTTGCGATTTGCATATAGGCGCAGCGCAACATGTCAGAAACGAGGCTTGACCAGATCATCAAGGGCGCACCGCAAGGCGACGCGCCCTCAGCAGATACCGCGAGCCCTTCCGGTGTCGCCGACCCTCTCGCACATCTACCGTCTTCTCCTCCACAGATATATCTAAACCTTCTTATACTAGAAGCGTCTTTGCGCTCGCAATACCTCGAGCTTCGCGCACGGCGGCGACAGCACACGTTCTTTCTGACCCTCCTCGCACTCTGGACGGGATACTTCGCTTACGCCTTGTTTCTCGCGCCCCGAGAAGATGGGAGTGGTGTTGGAGGCTCCGTATACTGGGTGGTGGAGGTAGCGGAGAAAGTCTGTTTGATGGGCGGCGTTGTTACCGCGGTACTGGTCTGGGGAACAGGACAGTGGGAGCGAGGGATTCGATGGCCCCGCCGCTGGGTTGGAATCACAAACCGTGGCCTTAGAGGGTTCAACTACAAGATCGTAGTTGTGAAGGGGCCCTGGTGGAAGGAATGGATATCTACCATATCATTTTTCTTCTCTTCAGGCCTCTTACTCAACAATGGATCCTCTACATATCGCTATATACCGCCCTCCATATCCAACCCGAACCCGCAATCAAACCGCAATTCAACCAGCGGCCTACCGAATATTGCCGAACATGTTCCATCGAAAGGGCATGAAGAAGACCTTTCGCCCGGTGGAGATACCATATCATTATTGCTGCTACCCAAGCCATTCTCTCCGACTTTCCGCGAGAACTGGGACCTCTACCGCACAGAATACTGGGAGCGCGAGAATGAGCGGCGACGTCTCCTTCTCAAAAAGCTCCAAAAGTACGACCGTGAACATGCCAAGAAACAAAGCTGGTGGAAGAAATTACTTTGGGCACAACCGGTTACTGCAAAGGATGTCGAGAAACACGGCCATCACCATAGCCACAGCGTTCATAGAACGGGCCACCTAGGCCTACCAGCAGACAAGGAGAAGAGGCTTCGAAGCGGAAGTTTGCGGTCTGGGAGCCATTCGAGGACGAGCTCGAGGAGCAATACGCCTGCTCCTAGTGTCAGGGGAGAAGATGAGGGTGGCGGAAGCACAACCCATAGCCGCCGCAGCAGCACGGCCTCGTCAACAGCAGGCAGGAAGAAGAGGCCTAGCAGCAACTTAAGCTCGTCTACCGCCACTACTACAAGGGGCCTAAGGGAACTACGGCCGGCGACTAGTGTCAGCTCGTTATCCGCTGCCAGCGCTAGCGAAAAGGAGGAGTCGAGGAGCCCGACGCCAGAGCCCGTAAAGAGGGAGGTGCTGCAGCCAACGAGCAGTGTCACTAGTGATGCAAGCGTGGAGAGTGCAGATGGGGATGCCAAGGAGAAAGAGGCAGAGCCACGACGGACGACCCGCGAGAGGGTCAAACCTCAGGCTAGCGCAGAGGGTGAAGCCGTGGATGTGAAAACGTGAGATATGATACGCCATAGATGTACTCCTAGTGATTGAAGAATGAAACTACGATATACCCGGCATGAACTAGTTGCCGCTGTGACAGTTACTTCGTTCTAGCCATATTCTAAATCAGTGGCCAGAACGAATTGTCTTTGTTCGCCATTGCTTTTGTTGTCTCAAAGGCGGAATAGTGACAAATTCAGGAGACAACCAAGCACAAAAGAGCACATCTCAATCGTCAGCCTCGGCCTTCGGGCTTTCGGCGCACGTCAAGAGGCCATAAAATGGTTAATATTTGTAATCAGCAATGCTCTGAATCCTTCCCGTTTGGTAATCATGCCTCCAAATATTTGTAAGCGAGCTTCAAATTTCCCCACATCGAGATTGTAAAATAAACAAGCCTTGATAAAGATCCACAGCTCGTGAAGCCAGTCCACGACACCGCCTGTATATTGTTTGAGACTAATAATACCTGCAGCAGATTTGACAGCTTATGCACTGTGCCGTTCCGGTCCCTGGTAGTGCTGCAATGCGTGTCCTGACTCGTTCGTCTGGCCACTCGGTCAAAGCTACCCCTCATTCTCCAGCTGCCGGACCGTCTGCCTCTTGCCTCTAGCTGCATGCTAAACCTCATTTTCTTCAATTATGATGCTCGATGAAGGTCATTGTGGGGGCAGTGCTTTCAAACCGGCGATTTGTAAATAATGACTCCGCTTATTTATCAATTTTATTAGTTGAAGTCCTTTTTAATATCTTGGTCCATGTTTTGAATGACGCAACTTAAATGGACTGCATTGTCTCAGTATTGAGTTGTCTTTTGTATAACACAGACTGAGTCGACTGTATTTTGTTAGCAAACCCAACTAAACCATCATACACAATACCGATCTCGATTCATCATGGGTTCCAACCAAGACCTCAAGCCAATTGTGCTCTACTCCCACGGTCAGTACTCAAATCATTAGCCATATTCGTCGCTCATCCTAACGCCATGCAGCCAGGGGCCCCAACCCATGGAAGGTTGCCATGATCCTGGCCGAGTTGAATATCCCTTATAAGACGGAATTTTTGGAATTTTCAGAGCTCAAGCAGGAGCCGTATGAGAGTATCTGTATCAACGGGTAGGACTTGCGGACCTCCATTGCATCCCATCCAATCTAATCCATCTCAGCCGCGTCCCCGCCATCAAGGACCCAAACACGAACGTCACCCTTTGGGAATCCGGTGCCATCGTCGAATACCTCGTTGAGACCTATGACAAGACCAACCAGTTGACGTATGACACCGTCCCCGAGAAGTTCCAGGTGAAGCAATGGCTATTTTTCCAGGCCACTGGACAGGGTCCATACTTTGGGCAGTCGATGTGGTTCGAGAAGTACCATCAGGAAAAGCTCCCTAGTGCCCAGAAGCGGTACAGGGACCAGGTTCACCGCGTATACGATGTGTTGAACCGCGCATTGGAAGGAAAGGAGTACCTTGTTGGCGACAAGTGCACGTATGCTGATATATCGTTCGTTGCTTGGGATCATCGGTACCAGGTAGTCTTTGGAGACGAATTCTCGGATGAGGAGCTGGAGAAGAAATATCCTAACTATGCCACCTGGCATAAGAAGGTCGTTGCGAGAAAGGCAATCAAAGAGGTGCTGGCGGATAATGTTAAAGCTACCGCTGCCGCCCATTAGTGCGCGTCTGAAGTTTGGCTTCTGGTTGAGTAAGAGAGGGAGATCTTTCTGAAGAGACAAACACTTGGATTGAAAGGCTTCATGACAGCAGCTTGGAATTGCTATGCGTATACCAAAGGCATCACATGAGGCTAAACCTTGTTTTCCAATGAAAAATAAACTTATCATATATATTTTGTCCCACAGATATGCCTGGCAGTTTGTCAGAATGACCGGCGGTGATCGATAGCTATAAGTACTGACAGCTTACCAAGCCTACTCTAGGCCCATGCCTTTTGGTTGCCAACCTAACTCTTAATAGCTAATCGTACCAATAACACTTCCTATCATATAACTGCTTATTTGGATGATTTGAAGCTATTGTGGGTCTCCAATATATCTCGTACTTGCTTGTCGAGCTAGTTTTGAGACTAACACTGCTCCATCTCCTAAGCTTGAGTAATCAACAAAAGCTTGTAAAGGAATGCACTGTGCTTATCAAAGTACCGACTCCTGAGGCCCTGACATTTCTGGATCCCATAACAATTGATTGTTTCAATCTCTCACAGCATGTTGAGAATCCAGGCACGCCATCCATTCCTGTATGAGTGAGCAAGGACACACCAATCCACCCTCAATGAGCAGAGCTTCCCGAGGAGGTTGCACTAGTGCGTGGCCCTTTCCACGACGCCCAACATCGACTCTAAGCATGAGTTAATTCTTAGCCCGCTCGTGCAGCCGAACTGTGATTTCCCCGCCTTCAATCCATGAGTGAATAAAGTGAGAAAACAAACCCCACGGCAGATGAACTGCCCCCCGCACCCGCCCTCGTACCCGACCTGGTTTCCGTGTTAGCCTTGCCATGATGGCGCAATATTGTTTCATAGCGCCATAATTATTTTAACCGGTGTGGACCAGTTTCTGCCCTCGGAGGTTTCGCAGGTTTCGATAAGTATGTGGTTTAAAAGCTTTAAACGGGAAGCCTGGTGCATTTCTCATATCTTGCCCCATATTTGCCGCCTTTGGTTTGAAAATAGCGTCGGGGCGGGGGCGGG
>JPJR01001534.1:0-24333 GCA_000750675.1 Pseudogymnoascus sp. VKM F-3808 | reverse complement strand
GGGGTCGGGCCCGCTTGTGCAGAAGGCGGCCGTCGGTCGTCGGCCGCCACCTGACTTTGGAGCCTCGTTTGCCAGCCAAACTCAACAACCCCTTCTTTGGGAAGCAAAAACCAGCATAGACTTTGCCTTTCCAAAGGTTAGTTCAGAACGGGGCGATTCATAATGGGGCAAATCCGAGAAATAAAAGGCTTGGAGCTTTGAAATCACACATATGGCCTTGTTGGTTTGGTTTTTGTCATTGAGGTCGATAGAGGCGGTGCTTTTACCCGTCCGAGGGCAGGTAAGAAGGGGTGGACAGAAAGTATATAAAGGTGGACGTCGTAGTGGCTAGTTTGAATTTCTCCATTAAGATCCTGCAAGCCCAACACTCTCAACCTTTAAACAGCACTCTTCTCGAAGAAACCTGCAAGCCGAATTTATACCTTAACAGCCCCTAATATCTACCTATATACACCCACCTTCGCAATGTCGGTCTCCAAGAGCATCGGAATCATCATTGGGTCGACCCGCGCAGCCCGCATCGGCCCAAAGGTAGCCGAGCTCGTCAAATCTGTCGTTGAGGGTAGCGTAGCAGGCTCTCCAACAGCACCTACCTTCACCCTGATCGACCTGAAAGACTTCAAGCTCCCCGTCTTCGATGAAGCACTTTTACCTGCCATGGTCCCCGCCTACGGCGAATTCCAACATCAACACAGCAAAGACTGGACAAACGAGATCCAAAAGTACGACGGGTACATCTTGGTCTCCCCTGAGTACAACTATGGAATTCCTGGTGGCGTCAAGAATGCCATCGACTTCCTATACCACGCCTGGATTGGCAAGCCCATCCTCATCGTGACCTACGGAATCTTCGGGGGCTCCGCATCATCGGACGCTCTCCTCAAAACCCTCGAAGGGATGAAACTCAGCGTCGCCGAGACAAGGCCGCAGTTGAACTTCCCAGATAGGGACGAGGCCAACCGCAACATGTCGCCAAGTCTTATGAGTTCGATGTCTGGTGAACTGCATGAGACAGCAAAGGAGCAGTGGAGTAGCGGTGCCAACAAGGACCTGATCTTGAAGGGTTATGGGGAATTGGCGACGAAGCTCGAGAGCAAAAAGGAGGATAGCGAAGAGAAATAGATCTCCTTCTAGACATTAGCATGGCACTAGACTTTAAATGAATTGAACGTTACCTCACTAGTGTAACCCCATGCACACTTCTGGATCTTCGTGATCATACTCGGTGTCGGCTTCTTTGAGGATTCGAGTAGTCATCTTAGAGCAGTCTAAGTAGCAACCTAACATTCGGCATTAGTTAATTTCTTAATTTTTAGCATTCATGGAAATACACGAACCAGCAAGCATCCATTTTGACTTAAACCACGATAATGTTTGATGTAGGCATTCAAGGTCCTCTTCCCATGCTTGTTTATTGGCTTGGTCACCAAACTCAGTAAGACTTGTAGCTGCCAAATAAAGGCAATGCAAACCCCAAATTGGGACGAGTTCAACAGCAGTCTGTGTCGTATAGGCGCCTGATCTGACGCCTTCTAATGTAATCCGAATGACGGATCGAAGAGCTAGGATACCACGGCAAGAGTCTTCGTATTTATAGCTTCCGTCTCTCACCTCGAGAGTATCACGAGCGAGAAATAATAGAGCACTGCGGTTGTTAGCACCTGTATTTTTATTAAGTTAGGGGAAGCGTACCTCAAACACGTAGCATGTGGCCAGCAATGGCCAGTTCGATCATGGTAATTCCCTTCCAACAGACTCATGGTAAAAGCCCTAATTCCTTGGTCTAGTTGAGCAGTAAGCTCTGACTTTCGGTTTACGTCTTCGTAGGTAGTATTGATATGCACAATGACACGATCTAGAAAATAGACCGATTGGGCAACTAGTGCAAAGGTCTTGAGGCGCACTGCAGGGGTGGAGTCGTGGAAAGGATTCCCTGGAAGTTTCAAGCCCACTCCAAGGTGGATTTTAGCCCCCGAAGTGGAAGGAAGAAGCGAATATGGTGTGGGCGATTCGGTGATAAAAGGGAGCTGTTTATCCATGCTATCCATGCGCATTACCCTGGCACAGTGTTAGGAGAAATGCTTAACTGTTTAAGAATGTCTTACCTTTCAATAATGATAATACACCACCAAATGCATCTCTGTTCTTCGGCTTCAACGTAGGAAGCAACCCCATCAGGTCTCTCCTCGGACAGCGTCTTGTCATAGCCCAAAAGCAATGCCATCCTAGCTGGCCCAGCAACTGAGACATACGCTGTGTCGGCCATTGCATTGCCATATTCATAAAGCGCAAGAATAATTCCGCTTTGAATTAGCTCTTTCGACGCTCGACCGGATGAGGTAACAAGGGCATAGAATCGCTTTGCAGTCAGATAATACTGCATCATAGTTTGACAGTCACAGTTGTTCCGATCAATCTTCGTAATCAAATGAATGCACAGTACCAGTATAGCAAAGTCTGGACTGGGGCCTGTCGAAAGCGTAGCTATGCGGTCGTAGATGTCACGGCTTGGAATGATAGGGAACCATTCGTGCAGCGTGTTGAAGTAGGTGGAGCAAAAGATGCCAACATCAGCGCCGGTGCCCGCAATTACGGCACCTATCTGCCTCCCTAGACTCTCATCATCGTCACAAACCTGCAGCATACTAAGGACCGATTGAACATCAGGTGATCCTTGGCGCGTAGACATGCTCGGCGGAGTTGGCAGCTGGTGTGGCTGTCTGTGACTGTCCGTATCGGAAGGAGTCTGCACCGTCCTCAAATCTTGTGTGCCAATATCATATTGGCATCTTGTACCAAGCCTAGTTGCGTCTTAGATATTGAATTCTAGTGTACTTTTATGGAATAATGCAGCAGATATCCTTACCTCGTGCATCGAGCGCAGCAAGGGAGGCCTTTGTCACACTTCTTCTTGAGCCCTTTGCACCGAGAACACGCATTGGGGGCCAGATCGGCGGCCATAATTCGTATACTGCTCTAGGATAAGTCTCCTACTTGCATATAAATTGTCATAGGAATAATGTTGCGGCAGGGACATAGAGTTGAAGACATGATGCAGGTGACAATGTTGCAACTCCTCGGCTGACAAAGCATAGCGTTGGTCAGCAGCAAACTTATCCGCCACTACCAACCAAGATCCCATCTCACATCTGGATTGATGAAATTGGGTCCTTAGTATACATAGTAAGCTTATGGGCGGATTTTGGTATCAAGGCGTATATATTCCGCGCATCTAATTTACGCTGGCTGGAATATACTATGGTGCGACTATGTACAAATGTCGCTCTAAGCTAAATTTAAAATGTGCAACGAACAGTAATGGGTGGACCGGTATATTTCAAGTTTGTCTAAGTTACACCCATACGGATGTGGCTACATCAACTCTTTTTGGCAGCAGCAGCTGCTTCGAATCGCTGCTTCATCGCGCTAACCTTTCCACTCGAGTCGCTTCTTGCTGACTTGATTGGTTCTGGAGACAATGGTCCTGCTGGTGGCGCTGTGTCAGGTACGGTTATCGGCTTCGGGTCTGGAAGCTTGGTAGTAACCGGTGGCTCGGTGTCCAGTGCGATTTCTGACATGGAATCTTGGATGTTTGTAGTAGCCTGTGGCTCTGTGTCCAGTGGGATTTCTGACATGGAGTCTTTAAGGCTCGTGGCAGCAGGTGTCTCTGTTTCCACGGCGATTTCTGGCTTGGAATCTGGCAGGTTCGTTACAGCCGACGGCTCTGTATCAAGCGTAGTTATCGGTTTGGAATCTTGGATATTCGCATCGGCCAACGGCTTTGTGTCCAGTGCGGGAACCGGCTTAGGGTCTGGAAGTTTTGGAGATGTCGACGGCTCCCTGCCTACCACCTTGGCAGCCTCCTCGTCATCAGTCGCACTATCAGCATCAAAAATGCTCTCTTTGTACGATTCCTGTGTCTGTGGTCGTTGCTGTCGTTGCTCTTCATAAATCGTAGTACTTGAAATTGGCGAGGAGGTGCTTGTGGACTTTATTTCAGGAGTCCGCTTGGGTGCATCACGGGACACAGTTATTGATGCCTTTGGAGTGATGTCCCTGGGCGTGAAGTCAATGTCTGCCACATCCTCCGAGTTTCGCTTTGATGAAGATGCTGCGCCCCACCCCTTCTTCTTTTCTCCAGCCCACGAAGCCCAACTGCTAACATAAGCGCCAGCCATGCTGCCCACATTCGCCGCTGTCGCTTGCGCCTTCGTCAAGTCTGGTACAAATTGCCTAGTTGTTGGTGATGTCACTTCGTTGCGTTCAGGAAGGGACGCTTGTTCAGCACGCCGTCTCCTTTGGCTTTCTCGCAGTAGCTCCATGTCATTATAAAGTTTGTTGAAGACACCGCTGGCCCTTTCTTTTCCAGCAGCGAGATTGCGGCCCAGAACTTCTTTTCCCACCGCAAATCGTTCATCAAGATGGAGTTCTTGAACTTGTTGAGCAAGACGACGCTGAACATCGTCGATAGTCAAACCGCCTGCGCAGGGATGCTTTGGCTCGACAATGTCAAAAAGGTGGCTGTCCGTATTCTTGTCCCATATCCTATAATTCTCTGTCTGAGTCCACGCCTCAATCCAATCCGATCCAAAATCATGAGTGGGATCTCCCTCAAGTTGCGGAAGCATGACCTTCGGGTTTCCTGCATTGGCGTTCATGTAGTTGTGACATTTGACGGAAGATATCAACGACAGTAGATACTCCTCGAATTGGAGCCGAATGAATTCTTCGCTTCCTACGTATCCCATCGTACTTGGCCGCTCCGGGTTCGCATCGTCCCAAGTATCGTTAACCGATTGTGTTATGAAATCAATCCAACGACGGTCGGCAATTGATAGATTCAGGGCCGTCCGTAACGAGGTCGAAGTTATGTTGATAGATATTTCGTCAAGATTAATTAGTATATCACTATAGCGATCTTTCTGCTGCAGCAAGAGGGAATTGGTCGACCCGACTATGTAAGATTTTGTACCGAAATCTGCCAGAGTGTCCAACTGTTGAAGAGGGGTATATGGGCCAAAAAGGCTACCTTTTCCGAAAATCTGTAACGGGAGGCCCATGTACGATAGTAACGAATTACGATCACTTGTTTTAAGGCTTGTCGGTTTAGAGAGGCCTCTCTCATAGCTGTCCAGCTCAGGATCTGCGCAATCCTGTAACTTTCGTATTAAGCCAGGAATGAGCGATATCAGAGAGAATTGCATCATGCACAGCCGCTCACACCGAGTCCCGAAGAAGAGCATCTATACAGGCTGTCAGCGAGTCGCTCCCCTAAAAGCTTCTTAAAGGTCCACAAACCTTTGGTTGTAACAAGCAACATTTGAAGAGTACTAAAGTCTGCCACTTGAACTCCCTGATCAGTTGTCGCAGGCTCATGCCAAGATATTGGTCTCTATCGACCTCCTCCTTTAGCCTTCCTCTTTCGGCTTCATCTTTTAGGCTTTCTTGGAATCTCTTCAATATCTCCGTCTCCGCGAAATCTTTCTGGGCGAACCATGCGCTTGTCACCACGCTCAGTCTTTCTCTCAGCATTCCAAATAGATGTGGGGAGTCCGCGATGACCACAACAGCCTTCTGCACCGTACTGCGTGTAACTTCCGCCGATTTCTCTAATAATTCGGAAGCTGCTATTTGTCTCGTACATGATATGCCGAATAGGGAGGTAGGCGGGCTGGTATCGACACCAGGCTTCAGAAGCGTGAAGTAGGAGAAGTCCTCGGATGATCTGTCCGCTATCAGTAAGGGCAAGTATAAATAATAGATTAGGAATGTCTCCTTACGCATGTGCCCCATCTGACAAGGCCATGAATGGGAGCAGAGGCCAGTTATTTAACTCGGCGGGATCCGTCCCTTCATCTGCTCCATACCACGACTCAACTTCTGGACCTCTGCGCAACCGTAAGCTCCCACGTAAAGACAGAGTCAATCAACAATTGCGCACCTCGCATGATGGAAGCCCACCACTGTCACCAAGGGCGAAAAGTCGTCATTGACAGGGCTCATCATGGTTGTTGATCTCCACCCATCAATAGCGGCGGTATGAGTGCCAAGATGCCCCTGCACTCTTTGAGCGCATTCCTTTGGAGTAGAAACTGGATATTCGTATAGCAATAGCCGGGGGCAAAAATGGCAGCAAAATAGCAAGTAATAGGGGGTTTGGGGGCGTTGTCTCAGAAAATGTTCACTTGTAATCTTTATCCCACTTTCCGAGGGTTATCGAAGTCAGTGCGTGCTTTGGCTCACATGGACTCGCTCGAGCTTAATTTTCCTATCGCGATTGGCGGATCTGTCATCCGGACAACGTGCACAGACCATCAACATAGACTCGGTACATACAATGGCTCTGGTAAATACTGTATATATCTACACTGGCTTTATGATATTTCTCTCTGGAAAATGTATACTACAAGGGAGAACGGTTCTAATTTCACCTTCCTGCCTTCTCATCTTCAACTTGTTGCCGAATATCCTCAAGGACGCTCTGTCTGGACTTTAAATGTGCGCCCAGACCATCCACCTGTTCCTTGACCGCCTCGATTTCCTCCCTCACGCCCTTCAGGCTAGCGCCCTCCTTACTCTTGCCCTCACCCGACTCCATCTCTCTCAGCTCTCTCCTCTTATAATCAAGTAGCTGCTCCAGTTCTCTCTTAACAAGCGCTGGCTTCGTATCTCTCTTTCCTCCATGGCGTTTCGCAGATGCAGCTTCCACCTTGTCAACCTTAGCTTCCAGCTCGGCGAGCTGCTTCTTTAGCCTGACCTCCTCCCAATCTTCTGTTGTCTTGGTCGTAGAGAAGTCTGTCCCAGCTGGCCGGTAGCTGCTCTTTCCCCCAACCCCTAAACGGCTCAGGTACGTGTCTCCAAACTTGGCCTTGCGTCCTGTGCTCGTCTCTTCACCACCCGTTGAACCCCACCTCTGCGCCGGTGAGCCGGATCGCTGGTTGTCAACTTGGTAATCGATTTGGTTGCGCTCGAATGAGGCACGCAGCGATGGCGGGACATTGCGAGGAATCCTGAACCCCTCGTGACGGTTATTCAAGATATGTAAAAAGGCCAGAGTCGCATCCTTGGAGATTGTAGAGCTGGCGGAAGGGTTGATTAAGTTCCACGCTGATTTAACATCGGTATCTGGCACATCGAGGGAACTGTATAATGGCTCCAGGGTGTCGAAGGAGATCTCTCCTCGCCCGTCCCGATTCGCTGAGTAGATCTCCTCGTATTTCGACTTGTCTGCTGGGCTCATGTACCAATCAAAGCCATCTTTCAGTCCCAGAGAGTCATCCTCATCTTCCACTTTCTCAAATTGTACTTGTCGTCCTGTGAGCGCTCGGTTGGCTTGCACGAGATGGGCCTTTGACTCGGGGACTAGCCAGTCCGGTAATGACGCTGGAACGTCGGCATATTCCTGGAATTGTTAGGACATCCATTTCACCAGTAGCATCAGAGACCATATAACCTACCCCGTTGACAATATCAAAGATCAATCGCATTGCAACACAGAACTCCTCGAAATCCAGACTACCGTCGTTGTCGACGTCCGCCAAGTCCCATATCCTCTCCAGTTTGTCGTCATTCAGCTGGCTGTTCTTCAGTACCGGCGCCGCCTGGGATCCAGTCAAGTGCGTCCCGCCATGAGAGAGGGATGCGAAGATTTCCCAGTACTTTTCGATTTCTTGCTGCTCGATGCGCTTCGCCATGATGATGAGGCTCGGAGTCGCTGGCCTGTAAAGGAGTCGCGGGTTGGGGTGGCTCTATTGCCGTCGCTTTGCGAAGCTTTCGGGCGCCTCTCGTAGCCTTGAAGACTTTAGAAGGAGGATAGTATGGTGAGTCTGCTTTGATGTTGAGGCAAGCTGTGGTTCAATCCCAATTCGGGTTCCCTCGATGACCAGCGTGGACCGCGAGGCTGACCGTCATTTACAGGTGTGGCTGTGCAAGCTAAAGCTAAATGGGAACAGCATTGGGGTCGGCGATAACGACCCACGGTCACGCAGTTTCACTTGTGCGTCCAATTATAACCTGAAAACACGAAACTTCTGCGAGTACAATTCATTTTAAAAGGAACGAAAAGTAATGTACGATATTATCAAAGTAAAACTTTTCGTTGCCAGCCTAAACTTGAAGTGTAGCTAAGCACTCGAAAGAGCGTACACAAGCCGCAGCGTGGATCCGTCGTTTGTAGGCCTCGACTCGATGAGAACAAAAGCAAGAAGACAACAGCTACAATATCCTACAAGCTGAAGCAAATATCTACTCCTCATTATCCTCTGGATCGTGCATAAGGTGCTTTGGGATAGAGAATTTTCGCTTCAACACCTTCCCTTTTGTTCCTTCTCCTTTGCCATTCCTTCCTTCTCCAGTTGTCTCGCTCCCATTGCTCTTTCTTATCGTTCTGGTAACCGCTCGTGGTTTCACCATCATAATTTGCTCTCCGGCGTTCAGCATTTCTATTGGTACCCCTTCATCTGCCACATACTGCTGCTGGATGCTCAATTGTCTAGTTATAACTCCCATGCCTTCCTTCCACTTCTGTCCGTTGCTTGCAGGGCCCGGCGTTGATGCGTCAAATGGGCTAAGTAATTCATCCGCGGTGATTGTCTCGCGCTTTGGTCTTTGCGGTTTATTACGGTGATGTGCCGACGTACCAGTGACAGCTTCATTGTCTGAGAAACCGTTTGCACCATTGCTCCCGGGATCCAGCGTCGAGGGAGGTGTTGGGGCAGGCCTCCTTGGTGCTTCATCGGCCTTGGAATCGTCCGTTGGTTTGGTCTTTTTGGCCCATTTGGCTGCAAGGAGAGGATTTGCAAACCCTGCAACGTTCGTTACAACCGAGAGACCTGGATGATCATCGTCGGCAAGTGCTTTATGCATCATTTCTCTAGCTGCCGCGAGTTTTGAACTCCCTCGGGTCGGTGCGAACCAAGCGTCTTCGGACGGCGGTATATGGTAGGTGCCATTTTTATTTTTCTGCTTCGTGGTTATTGGCGCACTACGCTCGGATTTGATCAGGTCAGCATAATCTTGCTCTGTCTCTGGCGCTTCCCTTGGCTTCTGCTTCCGCATATGCTGTTCCTTCGATCCTCGTCGAGAATTAGGCACATCTGCCCATTGTCTTGCCGGTTTCGTGTATTTCACGGGTTTGGAAAGGTCGGTCCCAGGTTTAACTTGGCGTGCCACTCTGGCCTTCATGGGGCTTTCCTCATCTACATCGGTCGGCTCCTCTGACAGTACATCGTCCACTGAAATGGACATGCGAAGCTTGCTAGGTGTATGAGCAGGGCTGTAGGGCTCTGATCCAAGTGAAACATTCCTTTTTGGTGGTCTGGATTTCTTCGGCTTCTTGACTTTCTCGAGCAAAAGATTGCGTGTAGCTTTTGGCACCGACTGGCGGCGGCGTTGGACTTCAATCCCGGGATATTCTGGCTGGTCTGACTGGCCAGTGATTTTGCCGTTGATGGTATTTATTGTGGGATCTATGCTTGAAGAGTCAACATTTTCGGCGCCATTGGTCGCTGTTGGGCCTGGAGGACTGGAATAATATCCAATGCTAACATTCACTCCGTAATACTGCCATAGATTTGCGGACTCGATGGCGTAGCCAAGACTCAACAGGAAGCGACTTCCAGCCTTTAAGTCCACCTTCTTCATTGCGAACGTTGCTGGCTCCCATAATGATCCCTGGGAAAACTGCAAATCGAGGAGATTCATTGAATCCGAGCCATCCATATTCCCTGCTAACATTTCCTGGAAGCGGAGATCACTATACTGCCTTATCTTCTCATCTTCAGCCGCTTGTCCTTGGAGCTCGCTATCTTGTAGATCGATATAATCGTTGATCTCCTCGGGAGTCAAGTCGAGACGTTCTGGCGCGCTCTCGACCCCGAAAGATTTTACCATTTCAGTCATAGCGACAATCTTCACGCCAGGAGTAAGACTCGACCAGGTAGGAATTACTTCATAAGTCTTCTAAGAATGAAACATTAGTTGTGGTGTTCAGATATTTCTATAGACAGGAGAGATTTTTGAAAAGAGACAGTCATATCTTACCTTCTCCTCAGTGGGCTCTTTGAAGTCCATGTTTTCTTCGTCGCTCTTCAGCTCATTATTGTCGGTCCAATATGGATCGTTTACAAATATTCCAGGCTCGTGAGGAGCGATCCATCTGGGCACCCTCTCAGGGTGGGCTCTTGGAATAGACGCCTCTTCGAGAGTCGACTCATTCTCTTCTGCGTCGGGTCTGTCACTATGAGCGACACCTTGTGCAAGGCCAATCTCTCCTTGAGCTCCACGTTGGCTGCGAGCGTGTGAAACTGGAGAACTGCCTTGACTTGACGTCGCCGGGCTGCGCCGGTTGCTGCGAGCTATGCGACGAGGCCTCTCATATCGATTCTGCGGTTGTGGAACAGGAAATTCAAGTGTTGGAAATGCCGCTTCTGGGAACGGGTTGAAGGGGACAGGCTCATGAATGAAGGCCGGAATGGTGCTCTGTGGTGAATCTGGGAAAATTGCCCCGGTGAGGGGGTCTTTTGCTGGACCAGAGCTTCTGGTCCTCATGGTCATGGTGGATTGGTGGATCACATAGATCCTCCTTTGCTGTTGTTTTATTGGGGCCAATGTGTTATTTCAAGTAAACGGTACAAGAAATGTTTGTTGATGGAAGGGGGTGAATGGTCGGAAAGAGGAGAAGGTGAAGTTGAAGTCGTGTTGTGAAGCTTCGTGGGTAGGCGATCAATCGAGGTGAGAACAGAACAGTCGCTCAGAACTTTGGGACATTCAGTAGAACCCTTTTTCGCTTTGAGCGATTATAGCACTTGTGAATTCAATAAAGACCGTTTATTACTATTATCATTATCTGGAAAACATTATATACTTCCTCTCAATAAACTATATTATAATTATTTAAAGATATTGAATGGGGAAAAAAAATAACCCCTTGAACACAGATAGACCTTTGCAAAGATGAACGCTGATTTCGGCGGCTATATAAATTATTTACAATCGAGATTTTTATATATGTAGAAGTAGTCCAAGCCAGTTAATACAAAAGTGTGATTTGTTTTTGTTCTGTATTCCCAAAAATCCCACCAGTTTCAATTCTAATATCACTCAAATCCTGCTGCACGTCCCTGGATCGACGGAGGGTGTGTATGGGCCTTGCTAGCTCCCAAAGTGCCCGTTCGGCCAGGTGGTACGTACCTGACCTTGCAACAACCGTAACCCCACAAGGGACGTCACAGGCGGGGGTGTGAATTCACATCCACATGCCAACATCTCCAGGATTCCCAATGCTTGTCGGCAGTGAAATCTCCAAACATATGTATTGAGGCTCTTAGCCTTCAATTATGCTCCACGCCCATGCCTCACGATGCCACGATTTTTGTCTCTATACACCTTTAGCCTCCCTTTGGCTGTTGCCATCTCCATTCCGCTAGCTTGTACAGCCGTCATCACGACTTTGGTCGCGGCCTCTATCCTCGCTGTGCGAGTAACTTTCGTCTACATCGAGCTCGTGCTCGCCGTCGTTCCGCAATATATCTTTCGGACCGATGACCCTCATAGCAAGCTCTCTCACAGGTTCTTGTCGCCGAATGCCACCTACGATAACAGTCCGGCAACCACGCCGACTGTTGAGCGTCGCTCGAGGCGCCTCAGCAATACATCTCTGATGTCAACTCTTACGCCTGCTGCCTCTGCCGTTTCTCTTCCCCTACCACAGCCACAGCACTCCATCAATTTTGGGAGGGATTTCGAAGGTGTGGGAGGATGGCGTCTTGATCAGCAGAGCGACGAGGAGCAGTTGTGGACGAAGATTAATTCTCGGCTCGAATTACCGGCCGAGTCACCGCGGCGGTATCATCACCAGAGATCGTTGACTGCTGGGGGGTATTCTGGCGACCATAGAGAGAGGAACCGAAGCCCCGAATTGTCCATGAGGCGTAATGGCAGTTTCAGTCCCAACACGAAGAGGATCAGGACCCCGACGCTTACAAGGAATGGGTTTACAACCGCGGATGGATACTTTGGGATGGCAGCTGCGAAAGATGGATTCGTAGGAGGCAGTCCGACGGCTCTGAGGACGCCGGCTTCGACGAGGAGGAATTCCGTGAGCCCGAAGGAGTGAGACTGGTCGAAGCAGGGAGCGACATATGAAGTGACAAGGATGATGTGCTATCAATAAAGCTTATGTAGTTATGGGTATATGTCCCGGGAGTTATATGGAACATACTGGAGGATATCTAGCAAAGGAGTATGTCGGATAGGGTGTCAATGTAACAAGCGAATATCAATATTTTTATGTTTGTAAGTGTACAGTGGGTTTTGCTTCTTCGAGCAGCAAGTAGAATGCTCATGCTTTCCGAAGTCCTTCCAGAGACCTTTGTAGACTGTCAATCAAATATTTGGACATTCTATATAAATTGTTTTAATCATTAATATCATTTCATTGCTATGCACAACCCCTATAAACACTTTCTGGGAGCACGGGTATAGGATCCATCCCGCCATGCCTTGCCTCAGCGGCCAATTTAAAGCTCAAATCCAGCCCCTATAACTCCATCCAACGCCATCACACCTGGTATTTCATCCCTCGCCCCCTCCTCTCACAGCGCCTGCCAGAAATAGTTCGCATAAAAGAACTTGCTGAACTTCTTCTCCACATTCACCACCTGCACCTCCCCCCTCCTCCCCTCCTTCCCCTTCCCCCTCACTATCGCACGGCTCCACTCTCCACCCTCCCTCTCCGCTTCAATCCCCAGACTCCTGTACACGCGCAGCTTTAGGAGGACCTCATCCTCGACATCGCTCCTCTTCGCCTCTTCCCCGCCATCCACGCCTTGTAGCTCTAGCTCCTGGAGTTGCGCTTTCAGATCTGCAAGCTGTGTGCTGAGGTGGTCGGTCTCAATCTCGAGGGAGGAGAAGGTCTTCGCGACGCGGAACTTCTGGGTGTCGAGCTCGGCGATGAGGGAGGAGTGCGCGGTGGCGGAGTGGGACTGGAGGGTTTCTTGGTGGTTGTTTTGGAGTGTGTTTAGGGTCCTTGAGAGCTCTGCGAGGGAAGATGTTAGCAAATTGCAGATAAATGGCGGGCGCAATACGGTCTTGCGCCCGCGCTCAGTGTTTGGCACACTGGGTAGTGGAAGACATACTCTTCAGCGAATTCTCGGCCTCGCGCAAGCGCAGGTCTCGGGCTTGTTGGAGAGTGGAGAGAGACTCATTGATTCGGGAGACGGCGAGCTTGTCTGGTTGTATGTTGAAGTTGCCGATTGTGTGGTGGATGAGCTGAGGCGCATTAGTTGTGAAGAATATATCTTTGATGGAAGTGTGCATACCGTCGCTGGATCCTCGTCGAGAAGCATCGTTGCGGATGACGTATGGTTTTGGAAATTTAGATGGGTGCAATCGCAAGAGATATTATTCGAGTTATCGTCTTATTGATTATTTCAATATTATAATGGTCTTGATTTTGTGTTTGGGATGCGAAATATAATTATCGTCATCGTGGTTGCTCTTCCTTGGGGCTGCCTGTCAACACAAACCCTGTCGCCCCAGCAACAATCAGTGTTAGGTGTCGTTGCACGTGCACCGCCACAAGTGACGTCGTACCGAGCTCTACGTACCCGCACCCTGATCGTCTCAACTTCGTGAATCAATTATCTGAATCAATTCCGACCTACCTACAAGCTGAGACTTTCGGATTATTCGTACTGTTTATTTTTCAAAGCATAGCGCGATGACTACCCTACCATGTAAGTACAGCCGCTGTTTTCATGCACGCTCCTCCATCACTGCCTTTCTTTGACCTCGCCTCCTACCCGCGAAGTACGGTTTACTGACCAGAATCGCGCCTTCCAGATGCAGCAGACGCTGAGAGGTTAGTTTCTTAACCCCAGGCCAACCCGGCTTATTTTCGAGTTTATGATCGCCTTCTAACTTCAGCAGCCCGCTCAAACCGTCCGAGTTACAAGTCCTCAGGGCACAATACGAGAAGGAAGGCGAATATGTCGGCGTCCAGACAAAGTTCAACTATGCATGGGTACGTGTCAGCCCCTCAACGGGCGAGGGCCTTGACTAATGACTTGTGCAACAGGGCCTCATAAAATCCAATCAGCGTAGCGAGCAACAGACCGGTGTCCGCCTCCTCTCAGACATATTCCGCGACTCGGCAGAGCGCCGTCGGGAATGCCTCTACTACATCGCCCTCGGCAACTACAAGCTAGGCAACTACGCGGAAGCAAGGCGGCACAATGATTTATTGCTGGACAAGGAGCCGACGAACATGCAGGCGGGAAGCTTGAGGGCTTTGATCGATGACAAGGTTGCGAAGGAGGGGCTTATGGGTGTCGCTATTCTGAGCGGGGTGGCTGTTGCTGCTGGTGTGGTTGGAGGAATGATCTTTAGAGGGGTTGCGAGGAAGAGATGAGGAGTGGCAAAGTCGATGCTTGTTTACGATGCCGAGGAGCAGTTGGGGCCATAATGATAGCAGCGATCTTGATAGGGTTGTAGGATGTAAATTCGGAATGCAGGTTTCCGTTTGTAAAGGTTAAATTTTATCTCATCTCCAATTTTGGAACTTGAGTTAGTTTGAAAGTTGTGCCTTTCTTGTTGGTAGTTTCTAGAATTTCTAGAAATATCAACCTTCATTTTCTCCCCAAATTTAATAAATTTGATGATAGTTTTACAGTAGTATGGCCATCATGTCTAGACACCAGAATATATTTATACAAAGCAAATATCAGGTGCACGCCACCTAAATATCAAACTGGGTTGTTTGATGCCTGCCAGAACATTGATGGTCGGAATCCCGCCCGCCTGGTGGCGCTTACAAATTTTGCCGAGCGGTAGATGGCTGAACTGCGTCATGGCCCGCGCTTCCGCCCAGGCCCTGGTGGTAGCTAAAACTGATGATTGTCCCACTACACATTGCGTGCTCTTTAAACATTGATTCTCTTTCAATTAGCTGATACACAGCGTCGGCATGTTTTAAGACAGAGACTGTATGCACTCACCCTTGACCTACTTACATTAGTTGGTTAAAATTAGAACCACGTTGTGCAAACGAGACCCCCGTCGCTACCTTACGTTACCCTGCAGTACCCTGAATATCTGGACTACGCCACATCAACAGATGACGGCTTCCTGAGCCTCAACTCATCTGGTATCGGTTTTCTTTGCCAAGATCACTTGAAACCACCGATATATCAGCCTCAGCAGGCAACTAACTAAAAGTGGCCTTTCAAGCTCTTCGAAGGACTGGCCTGGCTTTGAGTCTCGGACTCACAGCCCTGGCTGCATACCAAGGCGTCCGAGACGCCATGGCCGACCAACCTCAAGAACAAAGGCGACGCCTGGATGTCACCGGATCCAGAGAGGTAGTGTATTGCCACCAGTGTGAAAATGAGTGGTATCGCGACGAAAATGGGCTTGTTTGCCCGAGGTGTGATGGTGATATGACGGAAATTGTATGGCCTCGTTCCCAACGTTGGAGTTCGGGGACTTACACTGACCTCACTCAGATCTCAGCAGAAAATGACCCACGCCCCCCAGAGCTACCGGCTCCGTTATCTGCGGATGAGCTTCGAGGCCTTCGCGAGCACGATCCATGGGAACACCACCACGACGACGACTCCGACCCAGAAGTTGGGGATATCCGCGAGTTTATTAGAGAGAATCCACAGGGTGGTCGCACTACATTCGTACAAAGGACATTCAGAAGTGCTCCCCGCGAAGTTTTTTCGTCTGGAAGCTCTCGCCAACCACCAAACCCCAATGACCCCGCATCACAAACCTTACGAGACTTCGAAGGGATAATAAGTGGTATACTTGGACCAAACACACGTGTGTCCGGCCAACCAGGCGAGCACCACGAGTCCCCATTTGGACCCCCTGGACCCCGCCCTGGGGAGCCAGCTGGGCCACCTCCTGGGATGCCACCTGGGTGGGGAAACTTCCGCACTGCCGAAGCGCCTGGCGAGCAACACCAACCCCGCATATTTGGTGGGCGAGTAACCTTTCAGTTTGGCGGACCCCCTCCTCGGGCCTTCAATGCAGGCGAAGACCAGGGGCCGCAAGAGCAAGACTTAAACACGTACGCTCCTCCTCCCCAGCGTCCACCCGCCGTCCTTATACTCGTTTTGCAAGGGAGACCTAACGAATCCCCTAGGATCCTACGTGATCTAATGCTAGTCTTGCAGCCCCCGGGCGCAAATGGTGGTGCGGGTGCGCAGGGCCCGTTGGGTGGCTTACATGGCCTCTTCGCGGGGCTTCTTAACCCTGCCAATGCTGTCTCAGGGGATGCTGTATACAGCCAAGAGGCACTTGACCGAATTATCTCGACGTTGATGGAGCAACACCCCACGAGCAATGCACCTGGCCCGGCACCAGCAGAGGCGATCGCTGCACTGCCGAAGAAGAAGATCGACAAGGAGATGCTGGGGGCGGAGGGCAAAGCCGAGTGCAGCGTTTGCATGGACGACGTGGTTCTTGACGAGGAGGTGGTCTCATTACCATGTAGTCACTGGTTCCACGAAGCGTGTGTCAAAGCCTGGCTGAGTGAGCACAATACCTGTCCCATTTGCAGAACCGGCGTAGCCCGAGATGGAACCGCAGTACCAGCAGGAACCAACCCTCCGACAAGCCCTGTAAACTCAGGTGGACCAACTAGTCCAGAACCAGTTGACGGGGCGGAAGGTCCGTTCAGCCGCCGCTCGACATTTCTCAGACGCAGACCAAGCATCAATGAAAACCGCCTTGCGTCGATCCGCCAAGCTGCAGGTCTGGATCCGGAACACAGCGATCTGGGCGCACAATCTAGCGGGGTTACGATGAATCCCAGCTCGCGCCGTGAGCGCTCTGCTTCGCCACCTTCGCATATCCCGGGGGCATTCTCCAGCGGCAACAATCGCAATACGATATTTAGACGACAGGAGTCGGATACGGATGCTGGGAGTACGGGTAGGAGAGATAGGGAGCGAGAGCTGGAGAGGGAGAGGAGTAGAAACCATGAGAGGGCGGATAGAAGCGGTGATGCGGCGAGGCCAGATTCTGACCATAGCAATAATAGCTCGAACAGCATAGGGGGTTCGTTCGGGAGCTGGTTGAGGAGGTTGGGAAGGTAGGAGTGAGAGGAGGGATGATTGATGATTGACTAGGGAAGTGAGCGGTTGTGGAGACTTCATGTGGGTGGATGGTACGATGGCCTGCTTCAAGGGGTGCCACGTCTATAGATGCGTAATGACTGAGATATCAGAACATATGATTGCGAAGAGCACAGCGGACGCGGAGGGATCCATCAGGTACGATAGCTGACAGTAGTAAACAAGATGAGATAGGTATCAAACTACGCTAAATAACAATAACTCAAAAAATGCAATGTGATAGATCGCCTTATACGTAGTTACTCAGGGCAGAGACGCGAGTTCTGGCTACTTCGCACCCATTCTCGCCTTCAGACATCCGTGTCATTATGTCGATCATTTTTGCTATTAAAGACTCGTATTAGCATATTTCTTCCATCGCTACATCGCGTGTAACCCCCAAAGAGTAATGATGACTTACTGATATCTCCCCTGGCGCGCGCAAACATGCCACTATCGCCACTATCAACTTGATTCTGCTGCTCACGAAGTATATTACCCATGCAAACGCTCTCCAAAAACGCCCGGTGGCAAAACACCCACCACACCCTCGCCTCAGCACCAAAGACCTCGACAAGTAGGAAAAATGCGCTGATAGCCTCGTGCGCCGCTTCTAGGGTGCCTTTGACGTTCATCGGCACCTCCTTACTCTCCGAGCTATGTAGCAGCATCACATTATGCCAGTAATTGCTCGTGAGGAACAGCGTCTGGCGCACGAGCCGCTTATTCGTCAGCGCGAGGTGCGCGATGGACGCCGAGTCCCAGCAGCGGAACTGATCAGGGAAGCTGCGGTAGACGGCGCGGAAGGAGGCGAGGAGGGTGGATTTGTGGCGCGGGGTGGAGGCGATGGGGAGGCTGAGGGAGCGGGGCGAGCAGATGGATTCTTGGACTAGGTTGGCGAGAGTCCAGCAGCCGCGGATGTAGGCTACATCTGTGGGGGAGGAGGAGGCGATGGAGGAGGCGTCGTCGACGAGGTCGGCGACTGAGACGTCGGTGTGGGTTGCGCTGGGGGGGAGGGAGAGGAGGACGGTGAGGAAGGTGTCTTGAAAGAGGACGGCTTGCCAGAGTTTGCGGCGCTGCTGCTTCTCAAAGGTTGTGGCATGCGGGCAGACGATGTTCGGGTCGCGGTGTAGGCCCATTGCGTAGGCCTGGCGAATCAATATTCCTGCGAATGCCCAGCCGTCTGATGCGTGGTTGTCGTTGATTAAGAAATATACGATGAGAACCATGGATTGGATTGAACGAATGGAAGTTTTGTTCAAGTAGGAAGACATTCGTAGCGCTTGGTGGGCCGCTGAGACGTAGAACTCGGCCGTTTTCTTAGTCGTTGATGAGTGAGCGGTGACAAATTGTGTGCCCATAGCTAACATCGAGAATATGAGAGCTATTAGTGCAGCATCGGAATTCGCCTTTTCTTCCGTCGACAGAGACCAGAAATGCGAGTAGTCTGCGTAGAATGTCTGGCGGTGGATATATGGATAAACGCAATCGACAATATCAAAGTAGCGCTCCAATAACATATCTGCCTGCATCTTTTCAGGGAGTACAGAGATTACTTCTGCCAAACCCCCTTGACAGGTCCAATAATTTGCGAATGGATGCTCAGAGCCTATTCCAAAGACATTGGATGCCGATGCCGTTGGGTTGGTGGTGGGCACATCTGGAAGGACACCAGTGGGAGATGATAACGACGTCCGAGGGATACTTTGCTCTATTGGATGAATGGCAATTTTGGGTGAGGGCTGATGGGCACCATTATAGATCTGCTGTGGAAGCCTTCGCTTGGGGGGGATTGTCATGCGACGAGAATCACTCGCTGAACGGTTCGTCTCTCTGTAATCAGATTTAGCTATGTCCATAGCATTTCTGCCTCGCATTCATTACAAGGCTGCGAAGCAACAACTTACTCTAAGACATTTGCCATGCGGTCATATTGACATTCTGTCTGCCGCTTGAGACCTGGCGTATGGTATTAGAATCCGTTACATGAGAAACTTGGGGCAAAATAACTTACATGCCAGGCAATGAGGACGGCCCCTATCGCACTGTAAACGAATACGTCAGCAAGTGAAGTAATATGCCATTAGAAAGCTGTCGCCACAATACAGGACTCCTTGGTCAAACCAAAGAAATATTTATGGAAAGAAACCATCGCATCGCATCGCATCGAGTTTATGCTGCTAATTTATGAACGCGAGCATAAGGGAGTCCTCATATATGAAAGGGTACTTTAAGAAATTGAATCGTATTGCATCGGGAGAGATATGTTCTGGCAAGCCGCGCTATTGAGAAGCACTGGTTTCTCCACCCGACTCTGAAGCAGTAGATGAAACTTTGTATGGCATAAATAATATCACGAACCTTGGTCTTCCTTCCAACACACTCCTCACATGATAGAGTCGGCTTATTCCTCTTCTGTCTCTTCTTGGCGTGCTCTGTCTGCAGATTCTCGAAATGTACGTTCCCTTGTTGATAATCGGGTCTTTCAGGAGCAGCGCCGTTGCCACTTTCCGGGGTAGGATAACTTGTTGGCACAAAATGGTCCATAAATAAGGTAATTAGGCAGTGTTCCAGTTGAAGCTTGGCTTTTTGCGATGGATAAGATGGTTGATGGGAATAAGACCTTGCATCGGATATTGATCGGGAATACTGAGTAGAAGGATGCAGAGTATTGGGAGTACGTATGCACAATATGGATCACAAATGCCCAGATCTTGAGGGGGAAGGCGGGGCGGAAAGTCTTGACCACCGACTACCAGAGACACTAACTCTATTGGGTGGGGCTACAATTTACTCCCACTCATCCCAGTCTTGTCCCGCCCCACTCCACTCCACCCCGCTCCGCTCAATTACCTACGACGCGAAGTCACTCTGCAAAGTCGCGTCGAGACGCGTTTTTGAGAAGTGCGTGTATGTATGTGTGGGAAAGCTAAGGGTCCATTTCAACCACCACAAGTGTGTAAAGCAGTGATCAACGTCCAACGACAACAATAATGATATATACGAACCCAGTTTAATGTACTGCTATCGATCTTCTCCTACATTGCCGACTACATCAGATCCTCCCGCTTACGACGATTGGGAACTCGACAATTACAACACAGGCGCCTTTCCGCCCAGTACCCACTCCGACGAGCTCGAGGCCATACAATTGCTCCAGGAGGAAACCGCCGCATTAAAAACACAGCGACGGGAGGTTATCCAGCACCGTTCATGGAAGCTTGAAGAGGTCTTCCTCAGCGACCAAGACTATCCCCTTGGTAGCAACTCCCCGGTTCAAGGGATGAAGCAGTTGCTAATACCAACCAAATAGTGACTCCAGTGCAATCCCGAATTATAAAGAACACGGCCCAGATCATTCAATCGTCGCCCCTAAAATTGGCCAAGATGCCCTCCATACTCTCCTCGCCCGTGTCATATCCCGAGCCATCTTCTCCGCCTGTCGCAAAACGGCCCCTGCCAGTCGCACCGCCTACGAGCCGACCCAAGAACCTTGGGGCATTCATTGATGGCAATTCGGATGACGAGGAAGATGACTTTCAAATTAATGAACCCGCGGCAAAGCGGCGTATGCTGGAAGCAAATACGATGTTGCCGAACGCCGTTACTAAACCTCCTGGGATTATAGACGCCGACTATAATGAATCAATTGTAGAATCTACAGGTTATCAGGCGCATACAGATATTTTCAATGAGGCAGTCTCAAATAGGGACCAGGAACCTTCGTATTCACCTATAATGCCGTCTTTCCTGCGCAAGTCCGCGGGCCTGAAAGAGGTTTATACCTGCTCTGGAAAAACGATCAATATCAAACAGAGGCAGAAGACTGCGACTGTATCCTACGAAGAAATGGTGGCAGCAAGATCAACCACAAAAGCAGGAAAGGCAAAGAAGAGCTACTACGGGATAGACATACACCAGCTTGTCGACGATGCGACAAAGGAAATCAAACAGAAAAAGTCAGAAAAGCTTATTGCGCCAGAGGCCCCACTGCCATCCGTCGAACCTGTGTACCATTCTAGGACAAGACGGACGCCGATGTGGACAGAGAAGTACCGGGCACGCCGATTTTTCGACCTTGTAGGTGATGATAGGACACATCGAGACGTTTTGAGGTGGCTTAAAGGGTGGGATCCCATTGTCTTTCCTCGGTCGGGGAAGCCAAAGCCAACCCTCTCCAAAAAGCCAGGAATGGACGGCGAGCCAGAAGAGAAGCCACATCGGAAGATTCTTCTGCTTACTGGGCCACCGGGGCTTGGTAAGACTACGCTTGCCCACGTCTGTGCCATGCAAGCCGGCTACGAGATTATGGAGATCAACGCCAGTGACGACCGAAGCGCCAATGTGGTGAAAGGCAGAATACGTACGAGTGTTGGCACAGAAAGCGTCAAGAATGTTGGCGCAAAACCAAAAGATGGCCACAAACCCAAAGCAGTTCGACCTGTTTGCGTGGTAGTTGACGAAGTCGATGGCGTTGTAGGGGGATCAGGCGGCTCAGGGGAGGGCGGCTTCATCAGAGCCTTGATCGATTTGGTTCAGCTGGACGCGAAGAATACTGTGCCTGGAGCTGCAGCGGGTAAACCAGGCAGGAAGAAGAAGGAAGACGATTTCTTCCGCCTCTTGAGGCCGATGATTCTTATCTGCAACGACGTCTATCACCCCTCGCTCAGACAAATTCGCCAGTCCTCTTTTGCGGAAGTAATCCACATCCGAAAGCCGCCACTCGACGCCGTTACAGCTCGCTTGAAGCATGTCTTTGAGAAAGAAGGTGTGGCTTGTGAGGCTGATGGTGTTCGTAGGCTCTGTGAGGCAACATGGGGCCTATCCTCCGGACCCGAAGCGAAGTTCGAGTCTTCAGGCACAGAAGGTGACCTTCGAAGTGTGCTTGTTGTTGGCGAATGGGTGGCCAGGAAATTGAAAACCGACACCAGCTGCAAGCCAAAACTGACCAAGAAATGGGTTGAGAACAATATGGCTAGCATGCTGGGCTATGGCGGCGGAGGAACTCGCGGCGTTGTATGCGGCGGTTCTAAAGAAATCGTTTCTCGTGTCTTCCTCACTGGCGCAGGGTTCCCCAAGCCTACCATGGCGGCGAACACCTCTTCCAAAGATGCGAATATGCCCCGAGAAAAGCTTCACTCTGCCGAAATTGCAAAGAAGGCGGGTATGGAACGGATCCGCGAAATGGTCGACACGAGCGACGAACACGACCGCATCATAAGCGATATCTTCAGCACATTCCCAACACAGCCATTCAACGACGACTCGGTACTTTCGAAGCCAGACGCGGCACATGAATGGTTCCATTTTTACAACGCGTGTAGCAAAGGAGTGTACCAGGAGCAAAGCTGGGAGTTGATGCCGTATCTCAGCCAGCCCATTTTGGCATGTCATGACCTATTTGCAAGCTCGACGAGACGTCCTGTTCAGGAATATGAGAAAAAGAAAACCGATGACGATGCTGAGGCGGAGGTGGAAATCCCATTTACTGGCCCCAGAGCAGACTATGAAGCTACCGAGGCTAAGAAGCTGAACCGTGCAATGCTGGTTGAGCTGCAAGACAGCTTGCGTGATGAACATCATCTCTTCAGAGAGCAGAATGCGACGCTACTCCGGTCATTCAGGAGCCCAGAGGATATGGCGACAGACTTGCTACCTTATTTAGTACGCATTCTCAGCCCGGATGTGAAGCCAGTTGTCGTGGGAGGTGGTGGAGATTCTAAAGGCATCGCGAGCGTCAGGAAAGAAGGAGAGCGCGAGATGGTGAAGAGGGCTGCGGATGTCATGGCTTCCATCGGCGTCACCTACCAGCGTGGGAAGCTCGAGGGAGATTTCGGAAGTAGAGGCACGCAGTGGGTGTACAGGATGGAGCCGTAAGTGTTCCCTTAATCTATTTCTTGGGATAATTGACTAATGATGTTCTTAGACCCTTGGATACGCTCATCGACTACCCCACCGCCGGCGTTGAATCATCATTCTCGTCCGCTGCGCCAATCCGATACGCAGTGCGCCAGGTTCTCGACCAGGAATACCAGAAGGCGATGAAACTGATGGCCACCACTGCAAGGCAAATGCGCTTCAAGGAAGGGAATCTCCTGGGCGAGGACACGACGTACACCTTTAAAACGGGATATGGGGACAAACCCATCAAGAATATCGATATGGATGAGAACCCGCTGAAGATCAAGAAGGACTTCTTTGGCAGGGTGTTGAGCGTTAGAGCTGGGCCGTTGGGAGAGACGGATGGGAATTCGCAGAAGATGCTGGGGGGAGAGGAGAAGGAGAATAAGGTCTGGGTTACCTATCATGAAGGGTTTTCGAATGCTGTGAGGAAACCGATTACGCTCGATGAGCTATTAGGAGGCTTGTAGGGTTTAATCTATATAATGTTATGACAGTTATCTTGATGTTTGCCGAACGTTTATCTAAAGATATATAGCTAACTTATGAAATCGGACTACTGGAGACCATGGTGATACTTGCCTTCTTGTAGCGCCGAAAAGAGAGATTCTGAACCCTCAGCAACTATAATCCAAACAAAAGCGCTCAGTCAACCAGCATTAGATCATAGCCTGGAATAGAGCTGAAAGGCAAATACTATCAGCTAGAAAGAACTTTATTTCCAAACGTTAACACGTTGGTGGAGGTGACACCTCAATTCGCTATCCTCTATGAGTGAAATCTTATTTTCCGATTTGGGGACGAAGTTGCGAGCGCCTCCGCATGAAACTAAGCTCTTTTTAGGGGTACAATGCGCTCCCGAGACGTCACATACCCTGCGCGGGGATTTAAACATGGGGATTCCCTCGCGGCACGACAGGGATAGCTCCACCTCCGAAGGGCAGTGCAACGCTTGGCATCTTGAGCTGATCACTATCGAAATTGATAAATAAAACAATCTAATTGCCTCTCGATTTCTTTCTGTTTCTCTCTAGCAACATGTAAGTTAGCCATCAGATATGCCTTGAATGGTAGCCCAGATACTGTCTATCCGCCTCAATGCCTGAGTATCTCAACCTCGCCTCGACGAACACCACCACCACCTCTCCTCCCCCTGACAAGACCCTCACCATCTACCGCGAGAGCAGGAGCAACCTCTACACCTTCGCAACCGCAGACACCGCGCCCGCAGAATATGTACTCGCCACCGCCAAACCAGCACGAAAATCCCGCTGGGCACCCCTCCTCTACCGCGGCCCCTCGGCCACCT
>JPJR01001533.1:0-19832 GCA_000750675.1 Pseudogymnoascus sp. VKM F-3808 | reverse complement strand
ATTTGAATGCTGGAAGCTCCCAAAGCAAGAATTCTACCACTGAACTATCAGGCCTTTGATATGTTGAAGCAAGTATTAGTTTAATTCAAGGAGGTTGTCATTAGGTGGTAAACAAACTGTCTATCTTTATAATAGACTCTCTAGTTATATATAGATAAAGCTTAAGTAAGATACATAGCTAAAGTAACAAAGGAGAGATATTCCTTATAATTGTGGGCAATTAGGAATTAACCGCTACCACTCCCCAACTATTTACATCAACAACCTGACTAAATCAGCAAGGCCAAACAGATCAGAGGATAGAAGCAGAAATAATACACACATACCTTAACCTGTGATAGTAAGCCTCTTCGCACATCTGTCACAGTGATATTCATTTGAGTGCGTATAAGTGCCGCTAACGAGCGTCTCAACGTGATATAACGAGCAGGCCTGTTGGCTACAACAATTGTTGCAGGTGGCTGTGGCTCGGGTTGGGGACGAGGTAGTCTTGGACGTTGCGACAGTCGCGTTCGGCATGGTAGTGTCGTAGGCTTTCTTCAGTATCGATGTTAGTTGTGATGTAGGTTAATTGGCAGGCGGGTCTGTTTATATTTATATTTGAAAACTACGATGGGTTATAACATTGAAGTGCCTAACAGCCTCGCTTTGCAATGCCTGCTGCAGTTAGGTTAGAACCCCGTTGGATGTGCGACAGCCTCACTTTACTGTCTGCCCCAATTGGGCCGACTGTAGCCATTTACCATGTCTAATAGGCAACAGTGTTTCAGTCGAACCAATTATTTGGCCTATTGACCCACAGTGTAAGGCGGATAGCAGTTCTGAAGTTTATAGGAATTTGCGTGGCAGATTTAAACCAACAAAAGAAAGTATTCATTTTACACCTTAACTATACATCATGTCTATGTACATACATACTTCTAACTAGACTGGGTATCATGCTTCTCATATCGAACTAAAAACCATCTAATACGTCGCTCATTATCGTCACAGGCAAAATCTTTATATCACGATTCCGCCTCGGCATCCTCGTCAGCGCTCCCATTACCGCTCCCAAAGTACGCCTGATCAATCTTGAAAATCCAGTCCACCTTCTCGCGCTCGCTCCTTGCTGCAAAGAGCCACGTGTTGTCTGTAGCGTAGATCGCGAATACCGTCTCCTTCCTATCCCTCCCCTTGCCGTCCTGTCGCAGCAACTTGGCGATTTGAGGCTGGTGGTCTACACGGCTGTTGCGCAGATTCACAATGCCGATTTCCTCTCCCTCGGGTATGGAGTGGATGTGGAGATAAGGTCGCCGTAATTCCACAAATCGTCGTACCCATTTGCTGCTATCAAGTGATGGCACGAGTAGGTATCCTCCTTTTAGTATCTGAGGCGACCTCTGAATCAAAGCAACGCTGGCCGTCAAACGAATGGCTCTGTCAGCACTTGGCTCGACAGTGCCATCAGTTGGAGGTTCGATGTTTGCGTTTCTCAACAGGTTCTCAATTGGACCAGTAGAGATGGTCCAGAGACTCAAAACCTTTCGAATAAGCTCCTCGTTTTGGGGAACCTCCTCTTCGTCTTCAGCCTTCTCGTCAGCCTTCTGGCTATCAATGTCGTCAGCCTTCTTGTCAGCCTTCTTGTCAGCCTTCTCGTCAGCCTTCTTAGTGTCGATCGTCAACTCCTCGGCGCTATAAAACGCCTTTGCAGCCTCGATCTCGGCCGAGCGCTCTCGCCGTCTTCTCGAGTTGATAAAGTCATGGACGAGGGATACCCCTCTCGGCGTCCAACCAGTGAGATTCTCCTCGCCTTTAACATAGTCGTGCTGCGTGTTCATACGCCACAGGTCACCAACCTTCTTAACCGGCATAGGCCGTATGCATATCGAGAAAATGGCTGATGTCGAGTGGACAATGCGAACGCTCTGCCACAAGGCAGCGAACATGGACTGGTTGCGGACGTAAGATCGCGATAAAACTTGTGAGGCGACGTTCAACGAGAACGTCATCGGCTCTCCAAGGCTGTCGGACGTAACATCCCAGAGTATCTTCATTTGCACCTTGTACTTGTCGGCCGTCATTCGGTCAAGGAGAAGCGAGTTATGCAGACTAGAATCCCACTGCCCAACAAGAGCAACGCTCATGGTCCCATTAGAGTTTGCCCTCATAATCGGATCCATAACGAGTTTCAATTCAATCTCTGGCGTCGACGAGCTCATATCAACGACCTTTCCGAGATGGTCGAGCAATTGGATGCCACCAATACGAAGCCTAGAGCTGTCTTTCCAGGGAAGAGAAGATCCACAACTGTGCGTTAGATTGACAACTATGCGTCGCTGTAGACCCTGGTGTAATTGGAACGTCCCCTTATCCATATCGTTAGTTTGTAAGACCTCGACAGGGAGGTAGTCGCCATTTTCTGATAACTCGAGCAACTGGATTCGAGCAAAGACATCGTGTTTTTCTTCGGCATAAAAATGGCTTTCAGCAATTCGAGCGGTTCGTTGCTGCTGGTGGCTTGATACATGGTCTCGAAGATCGTCCCAGCTGAGTAGTTTGTCAAGATGCATCGATGACACTTTTGCGAAGATGGAAACGCTCAAAGAGATAGTCTTGGGGCCGAATAGCGGAATACTCATGCTGTGAACACTGTCAAACCTAACAGACCCCTCTTCGAAGCCATCGATCATTGCGGTAGTTGTGGCGCCTCCCTCTTCGGATATTCCAGGGATAAATAACTGAGCATGTACTTCGGTGCCCTCGTGCTCAGGAAACCCAATCAGTTCATGCATGACAACATTGAATTTCAATGTATTCGTAGGAGCCCTAGCCGACGAAGGTTCAAGGGAAAGCTTGACAAGACCAATGGAATCTGACGTATACGGCGACCTAACATCAAGAGTGAAGTCTTGAACGCGGCTTTCGAAGACAGCTGCTAACGGAACACTGACGTCGCCAACAAGTGTGTATCGGGGCATGCAGGTCTCGACAAACGGGTTTTCGAGCTTGAAATGCTGCATATACTCTGGCCTGTCCATATATTGGTGGAGCTGTCTCATGACCTTAACTCTTTCCTTCAGCTTCTGTAAACTCCAGTGGTGGGCGACGCCAGATTTATAATCGAGGACTCTCACGGCTACGCATGGCCGTTGTGCGTCCTCGAGGGCTGAATCATCTCCTTCCCCCGGGATTCCAATCAGAACCATATCGTACGACGAGCAGAGGGCATGGCCGGTATCCAGAATCACAAACTGGAAGACGACGCTCTCGTCCATCTCCTGGCTCAGAGCCTGTGCCTCCTTCAGAATTGCAGCCGACTGAAGAATGCATTCGGCCATTCGGACGTATCGTCGCTTCCGCCAGTGCTCTGTTGCTTTTCGAGCAATCTCAATCTCTGCCTCGTTTAGATCATCAAACGTATCCGCCTCTGGCAATGCCGGCGACAGCTCTTGGATGCGCTGTTCAAACTCCTGTCTCTGAACTACAAGTTGCTTCATCATCTCCTCCTTAACTTCCCGGAGGCTTTCTTCCATCCTTTGCTTCTCCTTTTTGATCTCTTCAACCTCGACATTGTCGGCCTGGGCAGCCTTCAATTGCTCTTGGTAGTCTGTCTTTTGCTTTTCAAGCTGGCCTTGCATTTCCTCGCGCAGAACTTGCAATTTGTCTTCCACCTCGCCTTGCCTTGGGGTGGATGGCATGGTTATGGCAGTGTCGAGAGAGAAGTTGTCGATGGTGCCATTAGACAGGTACTTTTCCCTTACTGGGTACGACGTTGTCGACTCTAAATCATCGTCGGCATCGCGATTTTGACGCTCTGCACGAGCACGCTGCACATCCTCAAACAGGACATTAAGCTCTTCATCGGTTAAGCCTGCAATTTTTTGGTCGGGCCCAAGTATAGCTCCTGCAGCCTCCCTCCGCGCAAACGACCAGTCTGAATCTCGGCCTCTCTGAGGCATAGGAGAATCAGGCCGACTGCTATCCCAATCAAAGTCCGAGTCAGCCTTGCTATAATTCCGCTGGTGCTCAGGCCTTGGACTCGGAGACGGCGAGAAGTTCTCGATACCCTGAAGCTGGCTGACAGTTACAGAGTGCCTTAACAGGCTCTTTTCTGTTCGCTCTGCCCTCTCCGCTCTCGCCTCCATGGGATGATTGAACCGGAAAATATGAAAGTCGCCGAGAATGATTCGATAGCCACTTCTCAGCCTTTGTGGCTCAGTTATCCGCTTTCCGTTAACCATGACTGCCGCACCCTCTCTCGGTACGATTGTGACAACTCCATCGACATTCTCGAACGCGCAGTGCTCATGCATGATTCTGCTACCATTCAATCGAATTTCAGAAGTCGTTGGAGCATTTGTCGCCACATTTCCTACGGTAGTCGTTCCCGGCTTCAGGTTATAAATGAGGCACTCGGTAAGTAGAGGGTCGTCCGAGAGATTGACGATATGAGGCATCTTCTTTGGTGTGTGCAGCCCAACAAATCCCTTCTCGATGCTGATTCCCAATTCCTCCAAGGCAGCTTCTCTCTCCTTGTGAATCTCCTCTGTTTTCTGCAGCTTCTCCTCCCAAGTCTGATTAAGGTCCGAGTAAAGCTTCTCGCTCTGGCTCAGCTGCTCAGTAATCTCTGCTTTTGAAACTCTCTTTATGGTACCATCTGGCTGTGTGATGCTGACAATCTGTTGTTCTAATGGAGTCCCCTCGGCATACTGGTCTTCACTTGGCCCGCCTGATCCTCCACCAACAAGCTTGCCTCTCAGTGTTGCAAGCTCTTCTCTTAGTTCTCGAATCATCCTAGCATTCGCATCCTCGTTCACAACCGCGTGGTTCTTAATCCTCTTGGCGCTATCGGCATATCTCAGTGTACTGAGCGTCTCATCGAAATTGATATCTGCTGGACTGATCGCGGCAATCATGGCTGTCATGCTGTTGCCTCCCAGCGAATCTTTTAATAGCCACGTTAAGACACTGTCTCTGTAGGGGACTTGAGATGAAGCAGGGCCTTTCTTCTTCTTCCCGCTAGACAGGTCTGCAAGCGCAGAGATAACTCTTCCCAGGGTTGAAAGGGACCTATTGATCTCCGCACCTTCCTTCAGTCTTGCGCCTGTTGCTCCTGTGGAGTTTGCGCGCTCGGAACCAGCAAGATCTACCAAGCTGATCTTGGCTGCCTTTTCTGTCGACATCTTCATCTCCACGTCATGTCGTTTTTGAGTAAGGGTGAGCGTGAAAACAGCGTGACTTCGACTACTCGTCTCGTTCATGTTCGTGGCTGCGACGGTTCTAGCCTTATTACCCTCGTCCATGAGATTCTCGATTTCGCTGAAGCTAGAGACGACAAGCTTTGCTAGATCTTCCACGTACGGCCCAGTCGATGGATGCTCACGAACCTTGAGGTTTCCTTTTGTAGACGGATTGAGCAGGTCGCGGACCCGTTCGTTGTAGATTTCGAGATATGACACTTCGACCGTGCATTTCACATTGGGGTCGTTCTTTTGGACAACATCTATCCGCTCGAACATGTCCGCGCAAATCTTAGGTATCACTCCAGCTTCCTTCCCATATCCCATCATAGAGTACGATTTTCCGGAACCAGTCTGCCCGTAGGCAAAAATACAGTTATTGTACCCCTGGAAGGCATTGTCGAGCAATGGTCGCCCAAGGTCATCGTGAAGGTTGTCCTGTCCCGCATAGTTCGAGTCTGACTTGTCAAAGGACCAGTAAGACTTGTCGAAGGCAAACGTCTTTTGGCCCGCATCCTTCGCCGCTTTCCCAGTTCCATGTTTGTTGTCGGCCGCGTCAGGTTGAACAAGGACCGTCTGGTTCCCTTTCATCTGCACAATACATCTTGCGTTCCTATCGATTTCTAAAGGGGTAGGCGTCAGTCCAGATCCCTTCATGCCACATCGGCCTGCTGAGCCAGCAGCCACGCCTCAGAAGGCCATAGTTTAGAGCGCAGGCAAACTTACCTCTTCCATTAAATGGTCTCACTCGAACCACGACTTTAATATTTCCCCCTCCGCCTCCACCTCCAGCGGGCGCCATCGTGAGGTTGGTCGCGCAGTGGGCCCGTTGCTATGTGGCCGCTGGGGCTCTCCGAATTTGACGTCACCAGGAACACCCGAGCTCTACGGAAACTAGAGCGTTTGGAATCGATATATAGCAAGAGTATCGCAGAATCATTTGAGATGGCCCTGCTCAGTAATACTGTGGTTCAACGCGACGTCCTAGGGAGATCGGATGGCCACGGCGGTGTTGGGATAAATGTCAGGTGCTGCCCCACTGATGGAATCTCTGATGCCTGTGCTCATCAGATAAACAGCCCGAAGAAGACGCGACAGCGATCCTATTTGCAAAAAATGCTCAGGGCGACTTCGTACGATGGTTTATGTTTATGTTTTTGTTTGATGGTAGTAGGATACGCGTTATCCTAATTTAGTCGCGTCCCGCGAATGATTATAGTCAAGATTTAATATTATAATATAATGGCGTTCATGCACAGCGAGGCAATAAGGAGGGGAATGAACTGCCTATCACGGTGACAGAAATGAGCAAGTCACCCCCCCCCTTACTCGTACTTTCAAGGGTCCAGGACAGGACGGCTGTGGCTCATTAATTCGCACTGTGGCGCAGTCATTTTGTGGCTCTATCCATATCCAAATATTTAACAGTCCTAACTCTTGTTTGACTACTCTCCAGCCCATATTTTACAGTACACGCTAAATTATATTAACCTAGACATTTTCATCATCTGCTGGAAGCCTTTCGTAGCTCCCAGCTGTATCCCCATTTCTAACCCGCGGCCTTGTTGCCGTCATCCGCCTTGGAGCCTCGTACATAGTCGTGTAATTAACGACTTCACCATCCAGCATTGCCGCACCGTTCTCCCGGCTCCCAAATACCGGTGCAGGATCGCACCAGAAATCTTTGCAGTTCTTTAGGCAACCCCTAGAGAACGGGTTGCGATTTGCCCTAGACCTATCTTTGTCTGTGTGCAGAGCAGTCTCAACAAATGTGTCAACGCCCAAAATTTTCTTCCACTGTGCAAAACAGCCCCCGTTACCATGGCGGTGATTATGGCCATGCGACGACGCTGCCACTGCCGGGTCGGGGCCTCTGCCTTCGCTGCCTAATTGTGCTCCGCCCATAGATAAAGTTCCAGCAGCGAGTGCCGTTGTAATCGCCTCGGAGGCGCCGTGGCCATGGCCATGATGAGAACCGCGCATATTCTCATAAGTAGTCATAGCCCGTGAGATTTGAATAAGCTGCACGAAGAGTAGCATTGTAACCCATGTCAACTGTAACGCCGCCCACACCACAAGGATGATTGTGTAAGGGTCGCTGTTGACGTAGCGGCATACTGACTCGGGAAGGATATTGCACTCGGTGGATCCCTTTTCTGTCATTGAATCAAAATCTAAGATGGTGTAAGTCATGGTGAAAGAGCCAGCGAAATAGTAATGTGGACCACTTACAACCAACCGTGAGAGCAACTAGGAAGCTTATACCGATTTCCAAGAAAACAAGATAGAGGAAGAAATGGCGATGGTTATTGACGCCAACACAGTTATAAACCCAAGGGCAATGGCTTTTGTAGTTAGCAACCACTACATTTAAATGGCATCAAATCGACTCACTGATCGTGTTTTCCTACGCATCTGTTGCACCTCTTGCAATGTTTACTTCTGAGAGGCATCCGGACCATACATTGCACGCAGAAATTTTGGTCGTCAAATTTCCACAAGCTCAGCAGTTCGTTGATGGTAGCCTTCTGTTCCGTAAGACCCGCCAACTTCGGTACGTATCCTGGTTCATGGAACATGGTACAGAAGTAGAAATAACCGCACAGAGCATAAGAGGTAGCGAAGAGAGCATTTACGATTGGATAAGAAGCGTAAGTTGCTGCCCTAGTTAGCAACCATATTTTCAGACCTGTCAAAGTACGAACCTGGAAAAAGTGTTGTGATCCATCTGATACCAACAAAGAACAATGTGGCAGCAAATATTCCTGAAAGCCACGGCTACACTGGGTTAGCTGAAGTCCAACCATAGTACTTCTCATTATAGTCTTACTGTTTTGTGGATTTGTCTCATATCCGACGGTGCATACGCCATAGCTTTTTGGGCCAATAGCTGCAAGCAATATCCCACAAGTAAAGCAATGGGGATTCCTGCATAAACAACCATATGGCTTGTGATCATCAGCATGCACCAGATGATCAGGAAAGGCCAGAAAAAGAAAAACTTCGCCATGGCCGATCGTTTGTTTTGGATAAAGTATGGCGGGGTTGGGAAGTCAAAGGCAGCGAGGCTCCCATCTTCTTTATAGCCACACTCCTTAAGTGCCTTGTGCCATGCATATGTCGTTTTCATCTCATCTGCCATTACAGACGGAGTTTTCCCGCTGCCAGCAGGAACGAATCTATCCGAGCCATATTCAATGAGCTTCTGGATGCAGCCCACTGACCCTTTAACAAGCCCCCAGTGTAATGATGTAAACCCAGTTTCGTCTGTGGCATGCACATCGGCGCCCCATCGGAGAAATAGGTCGACACAGGCAGGGTATCCTTTATATGCAGCCCACATAAGACATGTGTGTTGTTGTGAATCGCGCACATCCACGGGGATATTTTGGTGAAGTAGGAGAACCAGTAGGAAGACATTTCCTTCAAAGGTTGCAAGGTGCAAGATATTATAACCTTGGACGTCGGTGAGCAAAGGGTCGGCCCCGTACTCCAAAAGGAGATGTACAGTATAGTAATGACACCTTTGGGCCGCCCACATGGCGGGTGTAGCGACCGACTCTCCGCCCTTTTTATTCACATCTGCTCCGGCCTCCAAGAGGAATTTACACATCGCATATTGGTTATTGATTGCCGCCCACTACGATACATTAGCAATCAGATCGTCAAAGGATAGCAATTCTCAGAAGCCTTACATGAAGCGGAGTAATCCCTTCATCATCGCAATGTAGTGGTGTGAAAGTACCCGCATCATAGAGCTTCTGTATCGAGCCGATGTCTCCGAGTCTAGCCAGCTGCATTATATCTTGGCTGGCTTCGAGGGCTGGCTCCGCGGCTGCGATATTCTTCATTTCTAGATTGTCATCGTCCACACTGAGCTTTGGAGCTACTGACGACCCCTTTCCGTTCAACATCAGGGGCGACAAGTGCGAAGTATTCTTCGCCTGGTCTTCGGTTGATTGTGGTGATGCGTCAGGACGAGGCATTATGGTCCCTATGGTGGCATTTTAGTTTCTAACTTCGAACAGACGCAGCGACCACAGAGTCACGGATGGATAAGTTGGTACTCACATCGTATATAATATTCGAGGACAAGCAAAGGTTCGTTGAAAGGGAGGAAATGCAACAGCCAGAAAGTCGAGCAATGCCAAGTACGAGGCTGAGCTGCTGATGCCAGGACACTGGGACGCGTACTTTCTACGCCCAATGACAGCGGGCTGGCGTAGTAACATTAGGGGTTCTGGTGCGCTGGGGTGCGGCGGCGCGCCGGCGAAATGATGCACCGTTCCCACAAACAGTGGGCCGTCTTACTTTCGACATGGCTGAGCCTCGTTGCCGATCAAGGAGAGGATACGGAAGCTCGACTGAACACTCGAACATTGTGTGGGCGCCTGAGAAATATCTTGCCTCGAACAGAACAGCTTCTCAAAGCAAACAATCGAAGCGTTTTAAATACCGGCCACTGCGCCGCCTACGAGCTGGGCTTTGCTCCTGGTAGCCATGTCCAAATTAACCCAATTAGCGGAGGCACTCCTCAGTCCCTCCCCTCTTGGGTTTCTTTTCGCCCTAATCGTCGTTATATCTGTTCCTATACTTTTGCATAACTTTCTGAGCCGCGGCAGTAGTGTAGCTGCTCCGCCATCAATTCTACTGGTTGGACCGAGCGGTTCTGGCAAGACCTCACTCCAGACTCTGGTATGCTCAATACAACCATCTGCAACTTGTCCTTAGCTCACATGATAATAGTTCGAGCGTGGCAAGAGCGCCCCTACCCATACGTCGCAAACTCCACTTGTCGCCGAGTGCTCTCTGCCTGTCGGCATTACTGCAGCCTCAGCAAAGTACCGTTCTGTCAACGATCCCTCACACCGAGTACGCGAGAAGTTCCTTCTCATCGACACACCAGGGCATGGGAAACTCCGCCATCATGCCTTCAACGCCGTAGGCAATACGAAGAACCTGAAGGGCATTATTTTCGTTGTCGATGCTGCCAATCTTCCAGCGGGCGATGAGGCCCTTAGGCAAGCCGCCGAATATCTCCACGACACACTGTTATTGTTGCAAAAGCGCTTGACAAACGTGAAGTCTTCCAAGGACCAACAAGGGGTGGAGGTCTTGATTGCCGCGAATAAAATGGATCTGTTCACTGCGCAGCCTTCCGCGATTGTTCGGAGCCTATTGGAGAAGGAAATCGGAAAAGTGAGAAACTCGAAATCCAAAGGTCTTTTGGAATCAGGCATCGAAACCGCCGCCGACCTGGATGATGTGGATAGCGACGACTGGCTGGGCGAAACCGGAAGCACCCAGTTTAAGTTTGAACAACTGGAAGAGTTCAACATTTCTACCGAAGTTGCTGGTGGCTGTGCTTTGGGAGAAAATGAAGCAGATGTCCAGAAATGGTGGAAATGGGTTGGGGATCGTCTGTGAGGACACATGCGAGCAGGACAACAACCAAGAACAAAATGGATTCCTCGTCACATCATGCATTTTTGAGGATGTACACCAATTTGGTTCAATGGCGCTGGGATGGAGGCGGATTAGTTAAACCCATCCACAGTGCCTACTCACTTCGGCCACAGTGTCGCGAGTGAATGGCCATCTCCTTCGGAGATATATGAGAGCGCCACACGACGTCATAGCGGCCAGGGAGGTTATAGATAATGCTACAATGAGACGATACAATACATATCCAAGGATATCTAGAATATAATTACATTAATACGTGAAATAAAGGGCGTGAAATAAATCATAATACCACAGAGGTGCCTCTAACCGTATAAACAATAAATCCCGTGCTGCTGGTGAATGGTAGCGTTTCTTCAGCCTCGTCATCGAATTGTTTCCACAGCCTCGCGAGTCGATGGTGCCCTCATCACCCGCCGCCTTGGAGTATTGACGTACCGCGAGCCCTCCAAGACGGTTTAACATAGGAGGTGTTTGAATTAGGAATGCGCCTTGGAAGTAAATTTTGAAGGAAGTAAAACATGTGGAGACTTTACACGCGATAGACTGGAATACGATATGCCACCATGGACGTCCGGGCACAGAAGAACGAGCTGTTTCAACAAGTATCACCTCACCTCTCCCCAAGCATTTATAGATATGGAAGCTGACCTCTGAAGCTCAAACCCTACTGTGTTAAACTAAGTCAGCGCGCACTTAACGCCGATAGCAGTGCGGCTACCCTGAAGGAGCTCCTGGAAACGACCTTAGAGCTCCTCGGTTTGCTTGAAGCGAAATGCCGCCGCAAGGATGCCGCTTTCGATGAGAAGCTTGCAGATTACGTATTTTTTCCTCTTTCGCATGTTCTTCGAGCGTGTCAGAAGAAGCCAGGCCGTCTGGCGGAAGCGGCTACGAAGTGCGTACAGATATTGCTCAAATATGGCTGGACGAACAATATCGGTATCGAACTTGGGCAGCAACTCCTAATTCTATTCACGCTCTTTGCTGGTGGTGGCGCGGCGTCGGATCCTATGCCAGAGGAACTCAAGCTTGAAGCTTTCAAAGCACTTGCTCTTTTATTCGACGACCTTCGTCGAACACCTAAAGGCGCCACTTCAGTTGTCGAAGTAGCCGTTATCCCTGCCCTTGGCCAATGTTTGTCGACGATACTGGACGGAATTACGGATGGGCCCTCTCCAGACATTCAAATTGAGGCACTCGAGGCATTAAAAGCCCTATGGATGTGCATAAAGGACCGAGACGCCCTTTCAACTTTCTTGCCTGGGACGGTATCTGCACTAACAAAGTGCTTGATGCCAAACAATACCAACCCGCGTTCTGTCAAAGTCCTCGTCAGCTCTCTACAGGTCCTCCAGAACGTTCTTACGACATCAATCGGAGATATTCACGTCAGGAGGCTACCGGATGACACCGACGCGGCTTCAGGTTCGAAGCCAACGACAACATTGAGCAAATCATGGTTAACTGCCACTTCCGCGCAGGTAAAGCTTGCTCTTACCAATATAACCAAACTACGCAGTCATAAGAGCGAAGGAGTACGTCGTGAGCTTGAGCGAACATGCTTAATCCTGCTGGATGAATGCAACACGTCGTTAAAAGATGCCGCCGCTTTGCTTGTGGAAACAGCTATGGTCGTTGCCGCCCCACAAGACGAAGACTTCAAGCCGTCGCAGGTCACAGGCCTGAAGGATCTCTCTATCATGTACCCATCAATTGGAGAACTAATCAATGCAACGGTATACAACTGGGAAACTAGTCTTCCGCGCATCGTTCAGTCGGCCGATGATGCCACCAAAGCATCCGCCATCCACCAGCTTTCTCAAGCCAGGACTCTCCTCGGCGCCGTCGACGCTGAGTCGAAGGTTTTGGATAATTCTATAACTGAGTCTCTCAGAGATAGTGTCATAAACATGCTCGATTCGTCGACCCCCGAGGTCGCCATCGAAGAAGTCACTACTAGCAATGACAAGGGTTCGTCTCTGCCTTTGACAGTCCAAGACAAATATACGGAAAACTACCCGCCTCTTATCCTCGAACATGAAAGCCAAGTGGAGACCCGAACCCAGCTCAGCAAACTAATTGCCAACGTTGGACCCCGGGAAGTCCAGCTTAAAATGACGAGCAAGTTGCTTGAACAAATGTTCAACGCTTCAGGAAACTCTCTCCTGGCCTCATTCTGGTTGTCCTTCCAGCTAATAAAATCGGTGATCTCGAAGACCGAGGACTTTGACGACTTCCTCACTTCGGATGTAACTTCGTCAGACGAGCAAGAAGTTGCTAGGGAGGAGCTCTACGATTTTGCCGTCTCTATTCTGTCGGATTCGGAGAACAGCGGCAATGACTGGAGACTTCTAGCAGTTGGCCTCGAAGTGGTTGCATATTCCTCACAGCAGGCAGGAGAAGGGTTTAGGGCAAACCTCGTCGATACCTTATATTCAGTTGTTCAGCTACTGGGTTCTGATAGCTCTCACCTCAGATCTCATGCTATTACCTCACTTAATATCATCGCCAAATCCTGCGGTTACAATCAAACAAGCGAACTCATCGTTGATAACGTCGATTATCTTGTCAATGCCGTGTCCCTGAAACTCAACACCTTCAACATATCTCCGCAGGTTCCACAAGTGTTAGTTATGATGATTCGACTTACGGGACCAACGCTATTGCCATACTTGGATGACGTGGTTGGATCGATATTCGCAGCCTTAGACAACTTCCACGGTTATTCGAAGCTAGTTGACAGCCTCTTTTCTGTACTCGGTGAAATCGTACAAGAAGGTGCAGGGTCAGGGCAGTTGCAACTTACACCAGGGCCAGTAAAAGATCACCAGAAACGGAAACCGCCGCCGGCAGATTTCAGTGATGTTCTGGAGATGCTTCGAAATATGAAGATCAAATCGTCTACAACAGAGTTGGAACATGAAGACTTCCCAAAGGCCCCCTGGAAGAGCGCCAAAGAATTATTAGATGAAGCAGAAGCCCCTCCAGGTGACGAGGAAGAAGGCGAAGAAGAACCCCAGGGGAGCCAGGAAGTTACAAAAGCCCCACCAACGAAAGTTTACACAATGGTTGAAAGCATCGCCCGTCTTTCCCAGCACTATCTCACCAGCGGCTCTCCCTACCTCCGTCTCCGACTACTCGACCTTATCAGCACCGCAACTGGCGCGCTTCACAGCGACGAAGACGCCTTTCTACCCCTGGTGAACGACATCTGGCCCGTGGTTGTCAAACGTCTCTACGACCCGGAACCATTCGTGGTCATCGGCGCTGCCAACGCTATCGGCAAGATATTCGAGGCAGCTGGGGATTTCATGAGCACGCGGGTCCAGACGGAGTGGCCGGACCTGGTTAAACTGGTCCGGCAGTGGAAAAAGAAGGCGGAGGGGGAGAGACGGGGGAAGCATGGGAGAGGCACGCATGCTCTGAGTTGGCAGGTGTGGGATGCTTTGGTGGGACTGCTTGTCGCTATTTTGAAATACGTTCGCATTAATGATGGGATGTTCGATGAGGCGTTGGAGATTTTGTCTGGCCGTTTCGACAGAGAAGATGTCAGAGAAGCTCTGGAGACCATCAACGCGGAAGCAGTGTGGTTGGTTTATCTCGCACAAGACCGGATTACGAAGAGGGATGTTCCTGTAATGGAAGGGTATGAATTTGCCAGCTGGGAGACACTATAGATTATGAGATGGTGGGTTACAGAAAATAAGACAACCTTGAACCGGTTGCTAAGAATATAACGAATTTAAGCCAGCTTGCATTTGCAGTCATAATAGTGATTGTAATTCATAGATAGAGAATAGCTTCATTTGAGGTAATCAAAAATATTAATTCGTAATCATCGGCGCAAAGGAAATGCGCCAACCCAAGAGCTGCCTAACTTTTACAAGCGGAAAAAAGGAGTGTTGAGTAGAGAGCAGATAATTAGACAACGGAGAACAACAAAATCGAAGCTCAAAAACGGTCCTTCCAAGCAAAATATGTGCGACCAATTGATATTCGAGGGCAATCCACAGCATAGTTCTGATTGTTTTACTCCGAGTCTTCATCGTCATCATCCTCAGACTCAGCCTCAGCAAGCCAAGTCAAGAAAGTCTCTGCAGACTTACGGACCTTCTTGCTAGTGGGAAGATCGATGTACTTCTTGCTGGCCCTGGTGCCCCATTTGGTAACAACCTCCTCGGATACGAGGTCAGCATTGTAGTAATGCATGAGGACCTTGGGGACCACGCCGTAAAACTCTGGGTTCTCCTTGCCGCGCATACCGATGAAGCGCTCGGTGCCTCCGAGGAGGGCCTTCTCGTGGCGCTCAGAGGTGGTCAACTACACCAGTTAGCAAATATTCCTAAAATTATAGCAGGGGTTTGCATTGCATACCTTTTTCAGCAGACCAGCCCTCTTGGGGATCTGGGCAACAATGTTGTCATCGAACAAGGTCTGAGCAAGTACAAGTAGCGTACGGTGCTTTGTCTCAATGCCCAGCTCCTTAGCCTTGACATAAATATCGACATCATCGACCTTTGTAACGCCGCCCTTCTCCTCGACCTCCTCCAAAATCCAGCTACCAAGCTGATCGTAGGCGGAGTTACCGCCGCCCTCACCATCCTCATCCTCGTCGTTATCAAGGACGAGTTTCTGCTTCAGGTCATCTGGCAGCTGTTGCTGGCGGGCTTTCACAGCCTCCGCGGACATATCAACAGTCCACGTATCTTCCCTGGCTTCCTCTGGCTCTTCAATGTCCAAAGCGCCATTCTTAATGCGCTGGGTAAGCTCGTCATCGCTCCCCGCCTCAGGGGCGCCATCGTCATTGGCTCCGTTGTCAGAGTTGCTGTCGTTGGGGCTGCTGTTCTTCTCGCCATCAGCGTTGCCATTGGCATTGCCATTTTCCTTGGCCTTGCGGGCAGCTTTGCGCTCGGCCTTGTCCTTCTTGCCCTTCTTGGGGGCGTTCTTCAGGATGAAGCCGCTCAGCTTGAGGCGAAGGTCGACATCGGAGCGCTGACCACAGGCCTTGCAGTCAAGCACGATATTTCCATCCTTAAGGACGACCTCGGTCTCGGGATTCTTGCACTTCTTGCAAAGCACAAACTTCGAAATAAAACCATCAAGGTAATCCTGTAGCTTCGAGGCTTCGTGGGCGCCGTTGATGATCCAGCGGTCGTCAGCTGGGTTGCTGTTTGTCTGGGCACCAAGTTCAAAACCGAAGTATTTGATGACATAGGCGCCAGGGCGAGCGAGGGACTGGGCAACGCTGCTCAGATTGACAATGACGGTCTTGATACCGTTTCCTTTTCCCTCGATCTTCGACTGGATCTTCTCCATCTTGTATCTGTAGAAGGGGTCGCTGACATCGCGACGAATGTTGACGGTAGCCATGATTGCGGTAGAAGTGTTCTAATGCAAACTTTCAGGGGCAGTTTTTCTATTGGTAGCGACGACTGAAGACGATGGCTGGCGATACATGTAGAGGCAGTCCGGCTCGTTTTGAAGGGTTCGAAGCAACAGCTAGATCGATGGTTTAAAGATGATTCGTCTCACGGTAACATGTGCTGATATTGTGAGATGGCGAAGATGTCGGATTATCCGTTAGAGCAGAAGTAAGGGCTACAAGGTTTCCGCGGTATACGGAATGGTTGCAGCTCGAGGGGCGGCTGATGTCTGAGGTCGTTGGCGTGTTGTGTGAGATACATATAACGCAGATGTGCCACTAGACGTGCTGTCCTATGGTTTGGGTGATTCGGTAGTAGAGGATGCCCTCTTTTCTAACAGGTCCCGGTCTTGGGAGAGTCGTGAAAGCGTTCGATTATATCAGACAGAAGAAGCTGAATGTAAGGCTCCGACGGGTTTGGGGGGTCGCGGATGGACGGGAGAGGCCAGATAGACTCCTGCCTGTCTGTTTTTTTCGAGGGATGAGCGGGAGTTGGTCGAGAAGAAACTCCTTGATCGTAAGATCGTCGTGGGATTGATTGAAGACTAGTTAAGCCTCGCGAAGGTTTTTGAATGTGGGGGGGAGGAGAAAGGAGAAATTCTTTGTGTGTTGATGATTTTGGTGAAGGGTTGGTGGGTCAAGGAATTAGAAAGAATTGTTCAGTGGAGAAGGGAAATGTATTTTGTATGTAGAGATTTAGTTTTTGCCTGAGGTGGCACTATACTGGGCACTACTGTAGTGGTTTTGTTAGTGGGATGGTGGTGGTTTGCGAGTTAGCAGCGCCGAGTAAGAGGATAGAAGTATCGTTTAACTAAAAGTACAAGTTAAAAGTGTAGTAAATATATAAGGTTCGCTTGTATTTTTAGGAAATAGAGACTTAAATGCTAAGAGTTTCTTGGGAGTTTGGGAGTTGGGACCGCGGCTTGGTGGTAGGTGTGGGTGAGCTGGGTGGCGTGGTTGGATGGGACGGATGGCCCTGTTGCCGCCAGTATGGGAGATACTTCCCCTGTGGCGCAGTTTACAGTGTAAAAGGTTGTACTGCATGTACTGCGCAGGTACACAAAAGTTCTGCTGGCACGTGTAACCAGTTATCGTTATCATGGTATCATATCATTTTTATATTGCAACTATACGGAGTAAGAAGGAGAGTAGCCAGTATGTTGCTCTTTTAGGATAATATTACGCGCCCAGGAACTTACTTACGCGCTGCAATTGAAGCCAGACCCATTTCTCTTCTACATGCATTGCATCTTGAGATAGTTAGTCAGAGGTTGATATAATATAAAATATATTAAATAATTACATCACGTGATCATAAATACCCCGCGTCCCTGATCCCCGATATATCGCCGGCGTCCCCGACATCCCCCACCATCCGATACGCTACCAAGTGCCCGATTGGTCTTCAGCACCAAGAAAAGTCCCAATTCAGAACAAAAAGTCAAGATGCCCAGATCAGTAGACTACTCTCTGTACCTGGTCACTGACTCCACCCCCGCCATCCTGGGGGATGCCAGTCTGGTCGATGTCGTCGAAGCTGCTTTGGCAGGCGGCGTGACCATCGTCCAATATCGGGACAAATCCACAGACACTGGTGTTATGGTCGACACTGGCAAACGACTTCATGCTGTAACGAAGAAATACAACGTCCCTCTCCTCATCAACGACCGTGTCGATGTGGCACTCGCAGTGGGCTGTGAGGGCGTCCACATCGGCCAAGACGACATTGGTAAGACAATATTTTATATGTCGACTGGGCTCTAGCTAAGTACTACCTAGATATCAAAACTGCCCGGCGCCTGCTTGGGGACTCGGCCATCATTGGTCTCACAGTATCAACGGTTGAGGAAGCACTGAAGGGCTGTGACGAAGGAGCCGATTATCTCGGTATTGGCACAATATTTGCTACCCCAACGTAATATTCCACCATTCTCATTTTGTATTCATTCTTGTCTGACAATCCCCAAGGAAGACAAACACTAAGGACATAATTGGGACTGCTGGCTGTCAAGCTATCCTGAAGGCAATGGCCCCAAAGTATAGCCATGTAGGAACGGTATGCATTGGCGGCATCAATGCCACCAACCTTCAGCGAGTCTTGTATCAGTCAAGTGATAGTAGCAAGAAGCTTGATGGGATTGCCCTTGTCAGTGCGATAATAGGTGCAAAAGACCCCAAAGAGGCGGCTCAAAACCTAAAGCACCTTGTCAACACCCCACCTGCATTTGCAGCTGTCTCTCCATCAGACAATTCTCGTGTCGAGGATGTGGCTGGAGCACTGGAGGCAGTCCCTTCTATTATAAAATCTGTTAATGAGACCAACCCTCTCTGCCACAATATGACAAATCTTGTGGTGCAGAATTTCGCCGCCAGTGTTGCTCTGGCAATTGGAGGGTCTCCAATCATGTCAAACCATGGCGACGAGGCCTCAGACCTCGCCAAGCTAGGTGGCGCTCTCGTTATAAACATGGGCACCGTAACGCAAGAAGGTCTAAGGAACCACTTACTTGCGTTGCGAGCTTACAACTCGCAAGGTGGACCTGTGGTTTTGGACCCCGTGGGAGCGGCAGCAACATCTGTCCGCAAAGCCGCCTTGAAGACTCTCATGGCCGGTGGTTATTTCGATCTGATCAAGGGTAATGAAGGCGAAATACGACAGGCATATGGAAAAGGAGATGTCCAACAGCGAGGAGTGGACAGTGGAGCAAGCATGCTCGATGGCCAAAGCAGGGCAGCTCTAGTCCGAGACCTTGCTGCGCGAGAGCGCAATGTCGTCTTGATGACCGGGTCTACAGACTATGTGAGCGATGGGCGGAGAACATTTGCAATTAAGAATGGCCACGAATATCTTGGCCGGATAACGGGTAGCGGGTGTGTTCTTGGAACTACCATATCCGCAATGCTTGCTGTCCACCGGCAAGACAAGCTTATTGCAGCCGTAGCTGGACTGCTACAATTTGAGATTGCAGCCGAGTATGCTGCGCAACGCCCGGATGTCAAGGGTCCTGGGACATTTGTGCCGGCTTTGATTGACGAGCTGGATAGGATAAGGCAGAGTAATGCCGAGGGCGACTTTAGCTGGTTGAAACGTGCAGATATCAGCCTGGTTAGTCTTGAGTAAAGATCAGAAAATTTAGAAGCATGGCTACAATATATTTATTACCAAAACCAACAGTATAATATTTTATTTGGACCCAAAAGTGATTGTTTATATCCCCCAGTGATGACATGTGGAGTGGTTCACTAAGAGCCGGATGCGGGGTAAAGTCCCCCGCATCGGCTGTCAGGAAGCTCGGCTTGGCCCCTCCAGCAATCGGGGATCTGACCCCGCAAGCAAACCCGCGGTGTGCATATAAGGGAAGCTTGAGCCTCTAAGTCGCCGAGTACCACAAATAAATACCAATCTGCTACGAACACCGAGTTGTTGGAATCCAGATATCCAAAACCATGGCACAAACTATTGCGCGACGCCTTGGTAAGTCACTATCCGTCGTCGCGAGAAGTAATTGAGTTTCCTAACGATACAACAGCGAGGCCGGCGCTCTTGTAAGCCAGCCCTCCCCTGCGCCAGAGTTGCCTTCTCCAAGGCTCAATATCATCGCCACCACTGGCATCTGCTTTAAACTCAATCTAACAAACCTCAGCATCTGCGACATTCAAGAGAAGTTCCGCCCCGCAGTCTGGGAATACGACAAAGTGTACGCCCCGCCTCCCTGCCCCCTCCC
>JPJR01001528.1:0-16371 GCA_000750675.1 Pseudogymnoascus sp. VKM F-3808 | reverse complement strand
GAATGGGCCAGCGTATTCGCGAATACCACTTATTCGCGACTGGGCCGGAACATATATTTTATAACAACTAATGTTTAGAAACAAAAAATAGTCAGCTTCTCACATTCAACATTGAACTTGCGGAATACACAAATATATTTAAAAAAGGGGAAATAGGGGATCATAATGTCATAGCAACTGATCTAATTATAGTGAGGCTCTCACGAATATACCCATGATTGGTCGGAACCAACTTAAGCAGCAAAAAAAAATCAAAAACATACAGCAGTGGGTACTCGCAGGTGATCACTCACCTAACTACCAATCCACCGATCTGAAGCTTTCGGTGGATTAATACTCCGGACGGTGATATTTGGACTAATGAGCGTCACTGCCCTCAAATTTTTCATGTCTCACGATAATCCGGTTGTCCCCTTCAGCTACCATGGCGGCCACGTCGACACGCACAAAGTAGGTCTTATAAATTACGACGCAGGTCTTATATTACGACATGATGAGACAGTGTCCAACGCTACACCGCTCCTCCGGCCTAGTTTACAAGATATTAATTGGCCCCTCCGATTCGTTTGCGCCTTTCGGAAGATTCCATTCTATCCTACGGCAGTCAGATTCTGTCTTGCCCTCTCAGCTGAATGATCAGCTTGGCAGACAGCTCGCTGACGTTTCGCGACGCGCGCTCGAGGGCAAATGAGCTCGTGCCCTATAATGCTGGAAGCTTCATCATGCGGCTACGCAACGCTCTGCAGGTGCAACCAGGTCCACGGTCAATGCCGTACGGTTTACAAAGCCGGTCTGCAAGGTCAAAGGCTTGGTGGCGACGCGCGTCCAGACGGCGATTGGAGTGGTTATAGTTATTGCCCTATAGACCGTGAGTTATTCGAGACAACGCCGAGCCTCCCTGCGTTTGCGGTGGGCCAATTTCGGGAAGATCATCTGCCTCAATTGATATTTTTCGTGTCTTTGAAGGGGACACGACGTGCATAGCGGGGCTGATATGGGAATCTCAACTTGGAACACGGCCTGGGTGTCACAAGTGAGGCATTTCTCGAGGAAGCAACGCGGCAGAACAGCAAGAGGGGACGGCAGATGGAGCATCACACATCTACAAAACCCAACGATTCCCGCTTCTGTATGCAGACTTTTTCTATTTCCTTTCTAATCTATATTCTTCTCTAAACCTGTCGCCAATCTTCGGGTCACATGGCTTCTACTCACGTCTACCGCTCTATGGAGATGGCTCCCTTCATCGTTATTCGTTTCATACAAAATTCTCAAAAAAAAGTTCAACCGCAGTGTTTACAAAAGAAATCCTCCACAAGGAACCCACCCCCTTGAACGTTGCCCAAGCGATCTTTTTAGGTGAATTGTCATCGGCAACGCTGCAAGGTGAAAGTAGCTGACTGAAGAGTCCCACGAGGGAAATCCGTCGTCGGAGCTATCAGGCTCACTTTCCACTGCTAACGCGATTGCGCATCTCATCGGGCTAACTAGATACTGTCAGATCAAGACGACCACAAAGAAGAAATAGGAGCACATACCTCGGGCACTATCTATGCCGCAGATTTTAAACGCCATCCACACCATCCAGTCTCTTGAACTGCCAAAAGTCAAAGGCTCACCCACTGCGAACCGAATCCGCTTCATCTATCTCCTCATCGTCAAGACATTACCTCCGTTCTGGTCACCAGACTGGAAGCTCGCCATATGAGAGGACAAAAAGTACTCGAATCCATCGTCCTTGATCCTGCCAAACCAATCAAGGAGCTCCATCTCCTCTAAGTCAGCTCTTCCTTTCCTCTCTCCGACAAACGCCTCCATGTCGGGTTCCTCCAGACGAACATGGCTCTCATGGTGTAAGAATCGCGCACTCGGTGAGCCGCCAACAAGCGACTCGCAGAGTGCCTCAGTTGCCTCATCCAACTTCAACAAGTCAATGTGACCTCTCCAGCCCGCAATGTCTGGCTTAATCTTGTGCGTCTCACTGTGCTGAGCCAGCCACTGCATCACTGGCGTCACTGCATCACGCGGAACCTCCGGGCCTGCAACGAAGCGGTGGATGGATACGGGGATGTTGAAGACGGCATTTGCATGCTCGAGAATGCGCTCGCCCGCCCATTTGCTGGCGACATACCCGTTGCTTCCGTCAGTGGCGGGTTGGTTCTTAGAAACCGAAATTCCAATCGGGGCGTAATCGGTCGTGGGCAAGACGCCAGAGGATGAAATGAAGTGGATGGGAACACGGCGGCTTGCTGCCAACCTGACGAGTTCTCTGATTGGCTGCACGTTCGTCTGGCGGAGGGCGTGGTAGTTGTCCCAGAATGAGCGGACGGCGCCAAGGTGGATGACCACATCAGCTCTAAGTGAGAGATCCTCAAACTCGGACTGGCTGAGACCCACCATTGGGTCGGACAGATCGCCGTGGTGGACTGAGACCTTGGGCGAAGACAACACGGGCTTCTCACGGACAGCCACACAGTGAATTTCGGTGATGTTAGCGTCATTTACAAGTCGCTCAAGGAGGTGACGACCGAGGAAACCGGTGGCACCGGTGAGCACGACGACCTTGGGTTGGCTCCGGGGTGCGGTCATGGGTTTAACGGGAGTTGGTATTGCCACAAATGGCACAGCCGTCTCGCGTTCCCAATCAATGGTTTCGACACTGACGCTCTCTTCAATCTTGGAGGCCATCTCGCCAAGGGTGCTGCTGTTCATGAGCTCGAAGACTGACACGACGACATTGAGCTCTTGGCGGATGCGATTTTGTAGGCGGACGATTAGGAGGGAGTTACCACCAACTGAGAAGAATGTGGTAGCAGGCGTAATGGGGATGTTAGTTACGTGCGTAGACAGCACATCTTGCCACAAGCGGAATAGCTGAGTCTCAGTATTGGTAAGTTCGCTGCTGAGGGTCGAAGTTGTAATATGTTCTGGGAGTGGAAGCGCTTGAACCGCCTTCCTGTCAACTTTGGAATGGTTGTTCAATGGCAGGTGTTCGATAGGAATAGCCATAGCGGGAACCATATATCTTGGAACAGGTAAGTCCCGAAGGACATTCTGGAGGAAGGCGTCCTTATCGGCAATTTCGCGTTTGGTGTCGAAGACGACGTGGGCAACCAAGAAGTCAGAATCCTCACCGTGAACAGTGACGATGGCTTCCAGGATGGCACCATTGCCTGTGAGCACGATGTTGCTTTCAATGTCTCCAAGCTCAATTCGGAGACCACGGATCTTTACCTGAAGGTCTGAGGAGATACGGTGTCGGAAGACGAGTGATCCATCCTCGCGGAAGTGTCCGTAGTCACCAGTGCGGTACATGTTTGACCATCCGCTTGCCACATAGGCCGCAGATGCGAAGGGGTTAGGCAAGAATTGAGTGGAGGTCAAGGCAGCGTTGTTGGCATAGCCGGCAGCAACGCCAGCTCCACCAATGACGATCTCACCTGCTATGCCAATTGGCAAGGGCTTGAGATCTTTGTCGACGACATAAGCTGAATAGTTCGGGTACTGGGAGCCAATTGGAATATCGCCCTGCACTCCTTTGCGGTAGTCGATCTCATGGAAGCTTGATCCACAAGAAATTTCTGCTGGGCCGTAGCTGTTGATGAGACGGACATCGGACAGATTCAAGGCCGCAAACTGCTTTGAGACGGTGTTTGTTAGTCTTTCACCACCAGCAATGGCGTACTTCCAGTGGGAGCATTGTCGGAGAGTGCTCATCCCGTACTGAAGCCACATGAGATATTCGGATGGTGTTGCCTGTGAGTAAGTGATATGCTCATCTCTCATCACCTTGGTGATCTCTAGTGGATCGCCCCTCTGGTTCAGTGGGCACATGAAGACAGATCCGCCAGTTGCAAGACCAGTGAAAATCTGCTCCATTGAAATGTCGAAGCTCAGAGTGCTCTGCTGCAGCGTGGTCTGTGGGGTTTCCATGCCGTACATTCTGATGGAACCTTCAATGTAGTTTCGTAGACCTTCATGCTTGACTGTGATACCTTTGGGAATTCCAGTGGAACCGCTGGTGTAGATGATGACAGCGGCTTCGGCGGGGCGAGACAAATCTTGAACAACGGCAGATGCATAGGCGGGAACATTGCTGACATTGAGTGTAAGTGCATTGCCCGCACGTAAGCTGTTTGCGTTAGGGCTGGTGGTGGCATCAGTCAAAATCGCACTTGGCTGGCAAGTTTCTACGATTGCCGCCAGGCGAGTTAGTGGGTTTGCGACATCTATGGGAACATAGATGCAGCCAATTCTCCAGATAGCCAGAAGCGAGACAATCCAATCGACCGATGGCTGCTGGAAGACGATAATCTTGGATCCTGGATCCACACCAGCTTTTTGCAAGGTGGCTGCAATGGCTTGACTGCGGCTCATAAGTGCTCCGTAGGAGATTGAGTTACCATTGCCGTCTCTCACAGCCACTGCGTCTTTGTTTTGTCCTGCGACTTGTTCAACACGACCCGAAAGAGTGGCAGGCCATTGGGACAGCATGTCAGGTCCTTTGCCCATGTCGAGTGCTCGCTGGATTTGTGCTTGACTGTACAGCGAAGGGTCGCCTGTCTTCATGGTTGGTGCATTGACGAAGGCGTCCAGGAGGTTGATGTACGACTCGAGAAGCAGGGTTGTGGCATGTTGATCATAGATAGTCGCCTGTGTCTCAAAGATGATACCTGGACCTTGATCGTCTTCAATGACTGTAATGTTGATATCGTAATTTGTCTCCCCGGTGTTGTTCTGCTGCATATCCATCTGGCAGTTGCCAAACTTTGAAATCTGCTTGACGCCAACTTTGTAGTCAAAGAAAGCTTGGAAGAACGGAGCATGAGTAGACGAACGCTCGACGTGATGGAACTCCTGGAGCATCATATTGAAGGGCAGCTTGGAGTTGGCCAGCGCAGCGTATGCTTGATTCCTGGTTTCTGTGACCGAGGCAGCAAAAGTCTTCTCCTCGTCGGGCTTAAATCGCAGAGGGAGAAGATTAAGGAAGAGACCAATTGTTCTGGTGATGTCGTCGTCGGTTCTGTTGGCATCAGCGATACCGATCGTTAGGTCGGCAACGTCACCCAATCGGGCAAGGAGGATGCGGAAGACGGTGAGATAGACGTGGAAATTTGTCGAACGGCTCATTCTAGCAACAGCCTTGACCTTCTGCCCAACGGCTGGGCTGACTCGCCTCGCGACTTCGTTGCTCTTGAAAGCAGAAATGGGCACACGCGAGCTGCTTGTGGCCATTGGAAGAAGTGGAAGCACAGTTGGTGAGTCATGAAAGACACCCTTCCAGTATTCAAGCTCAGAATCCATTTCACCGTCTTGGATCGCCTTGCGTTGGTTCACTGAGAAGGTGGGAAATTGCATTGGTGAAGGACCCAATGGTGTGCCATTGTATGCTGTCTCCAGATCAGACAGCAGAACCTGCAAGCTGATACCGTCCATGATGATATGGTGGTAAGAGACAAGCAGGTAGTGCGTCGTGGCGTTGAGCGTAAGAAGGGTCATGCGGAGGAGATGGGGTTTACCCAAATCGAAGTCGTGTCTCTTATGGATTTCGTATTCTTGAGCTGCTTCATCGACATGGTTGATCGTTCGGTGCTCCAGCTTGATGTGATTCGTCTCGGAGACGCTTTGGACTGCCATGTCAGGCTGCGCAACGTCATTGACGAAAAAGGTTCTGAGAGACTCGTGTCTCATGGCGACGAGCTCGAGCGCTTGTGAAAGCTTGTCGACCTTAAGGTTTCCATTCAATTGGTACTGGAAGGCGACGTTAGAAGCCGTACAATCCTCGAGGAAGAGATCGAGAAGCCAGAAGCGTGACTGTGACAGAGACATCGGCTCTGTTCTCAAGACTTTGAACTCACTAAGCTCCTTACTTTCAGCAATTACTCCCAAGTCTGAGAATGACGACTTCTCGCTGATACTTGATGGCGGCGTCGCAATCGATGGCGGTGTTGCAATTGATTCCCTGCTCGAGGGCGTGCTCGAGGTGGTGGCGGTTTCAGCGAATGAATGGGCGTGCTGGAGGGCAGGGCGCTGGAAAGAAGCCTTCCTCTCCGTTTTGATTGCGCTGGTAGCAACGAACGAGACCTCTTGGTGCATGAGCGGGCGCTTTGCAGGCTTCTCCTTCTCCTTCTCGGCCTTTGGAACTGATGGAGCTGCTGCTGCTGCAGTTGTATCGCCGAGCATGGGAACGAGCTCCGCAGGTAGCTTCTTAGAGGCTTGCTCCGCGAGGTCAGAGATAGATCCACCACCAAGAATCTTCAGAACAGGCATATCCGTCTGCAGCTCTTTCAAGAACCAGGAACGAACTTCGACAGCTACAAGAGAGTCGATGCCGAGCTCCACAAGCGGGACATCCATATCCATTTCCTCGCCTGTCATTTGCAGGACGATCTGCAACTTGGCCGCGAAGCAGGTCGTGATGATCGAGTGAACTTGTTCCGCAGTTGTGGCTTCAATCAGTTGTTCGCGAACTGGCTGAACTGTTTGTTTGGAATCCGAAGTTGTGTTCGTCGACTGCGTGTCAATGAGATAGTGAGACAACCTTGGGTACAGGATCCAAGGAGGAAGGTGCTTGCGGTCTGCAGGAACTCGCTCAATACCAGTACTGATGACTGGCTCGAGGTTCAACTCCGGAATACCAGCGAATATTGTCTCGGCAAACATCTGGTGCAAGTCTGTCTCCGAAAGTGGCATGTAGGAGTACTTTTCAAACGTTTCTTGGACGACTTGAGAAGCACGCTCAATGTAGCCAATACCAGCGACTCTGCCGATGTCGAAGGCACTCCCAGCCAAGCCGCGAGCTCGCCTTTGTCGGACCAGGCTGGTCATGTAGGAACAAGCAGCTGCATAGTTGCTTTGACCAAAGACACCACCGACAGAGGAGGTCGAAGAGAAGCATACGAAAAAGTCGAGTGGAGTGTCGTAGAAGAGCTCATCAAGCCAGTTAGTACCATCGATCTTAGGTCTCAAGACGTCGGTCATTTGCGCGTATGACATCTGCGAGAACAAAGTGTCTTTCAAAACCATGGCAGCATTGGCGACACCCATGATCGGTGGGTAGGATGCCTGAATGTCCTTGACGACCTGGATAACATTGGCCTTGTTTGTGACGTCCATAGCGAAGACTGCGACTTTGGCACCGTAAACCTTGAAAGAATCAAGCCACTTCTGGTCCACACTTGGGTGACGGCTGGTCAACAGAATGTTTCGCGCACCATTCCGAACCATCCATTCACACAGAGACTGACCAATTTGACCAGTCAGGCCGACCATGAGATAGGACTTGTTAGCCGAGAATAGGGGTGTTCCATCAATCGTGTCGACAATGACACTGGCGGTGTCTTCGGCAGTCCAGTCAGCAAGGGTGGTAGGATGCAACGGTGTCTTAATATCGGCAACCTGGCTCAGGGAAAGCTGTGTTGCTTTATGGCCGGCCACGTGCTGTCCTGCGGCGGCAGCAGCATTCTTCAGAAGGGCGACGAGCTCCTCCTGGTCTTGGAAGAGACCTGAGCTTGTCGCACGCCAAAGATCCTTCGAGCCAGTGTACTGAACACCTGCCAGGGCTTGCTGGATAAGTGCAGCTACCTCCTTGGACTCATCTTCAGTTGCCAGGTCCAAAAAGTTAGTGACTCCAGTGGGCAAGATGCGCTTGATGTTGTGAACGTGCATCCAGGGACTGAGTCTGAGCCAAGAAGGGTCGTTGTCCGCCCTAGAGGTACTGAAAATAACCTCGAAGTTTCCGGCGGATGCTTGCCTTGTGAGAGCTTGCGCAAGGGAAGATCCGAGGGAACCAGTACCGGGCTCGTGAACAAGGACCTTGGCGCCTTCAGCAACTGTGGAGAGCATGCGAGCAGCCAGAAGCTCCGCCGCAATGACAGACAGAAGATCGGCTGGGTTTTCCTGTGTGTCTGTAGGAATGCTGACCACTGGGTAGGACTTGTTCGAGTTCGTGGAAGAAAGGGCGATGACGGTCTTGGATGTCGAAATATCAAGCCCAACACTGACGAACAAATAGAGTCCGGCAGTGATACCCAGTGCCGACAGAGTTGAAACCCATGTCTTCATGGCAGACTTACCTTCCTTACCTAAGCCGGAGAATGGAGCGTCCTTCAAGACCGGCAAACCAGAGGCTGTTCCACCAATGGAGATCACATCCGACTTCAGGCTGGCGTGCTTAGCAACTGAGCGTCTTTGAGAGTTAATGCGATCATTCCTGACAGGGTCAGGAAGCATGCGTGGTGCGTAGAGGCTTCCATGGTGGAACATGAGCTCGGTCTCCTTAGTGTACAACAGCTGTTGATTAAGGGAATCAGAAGATTCCCACTGGCTCACAGCATGCAGACGCAGGGCCACCTCCATAATCAATGAAGAGACTCCACTCTGGCCAGAAGCAACATCAAGATGTTGTACCGAGAGGTGAGGCATCTCATGGATAATACACCTTAGGAAACCAACCATGGCCTGCTGATAAGGATGGTCGAGAGAATCGCGACCAACCCAGAGCAATGTCTGAGAATTCTCCAGCACGATCTTGAGAGCATCCATCTTCTCAGGTGTCAGATTCTTGAACATTGGGTCTTCGAGATCCGAGAGACAGATGACAGTTTGTCCGGGAACTACAGAGCCCTGAGCGCTGATTAAGTCTGCGAAAGACTCAACTAATTGACAGCTCAGTCCGGCAACGTCGGCGATGTTCTCGACGATCTTAGACACTTCCAATGTTTTGCCACCGATGATCGTGAGATGGGAGATTTGCGCCGCGTTGGATGAGCGGTAGAGAGGCTTCCTCAGATAGCTGACACGGTTGTCCACGGCCTGCGCTGAGATGACCGAGAACGGCCAAGCCATCCCATCACGATTGGGAGTGGTTGAATCAACTCCGCCGAAGCCGGATTTGCGAAGGACGGCGTTCCAATCCTCAAGAGGCATGGTAGGAGCATAAGGACGTCCATCTTCGCAGCCAGCCCACCAACCTGAGATACCGCCGAACATTGAAGTGAACGCAGCGACCTTGTTGTTGGTGATTTCGAGCAACATCAAGTATCCGCCAGGCTTGAGAAGACGGCGAACGTTCTTGAGTGTTTTCTCCATCGATTCGGTAGCGTGAAGGACGTTGGAAGCAATGATGAGATCATATGTGCCTTCCTGGAACTCCTGAGACTCAGGTGTCTTCTCGGTATCAAAGGTCTTGAAGATCAGCTTATCCTTCCACTCGCCAAACGCCTCAGCGGCCTTCTCAAAGTAGCCACTGGAGATGTCGGTGTACGTGTAGGAGGAAAAGGTGTTGCGGATGGTCTCGAGAACGAATTTGGTCGCGCCACCTGTGCCGGCACCTACCTCAAAGATCTTGGCCCTGGGATAGACGTGCGTGAACTGGGAGACCATTCTGCCCAAGGACTCGTTGTAAACCTGGAAGCCGAGACCGTACTTGTAAAACTCGTCGAGCAAGCCGTCCTTCATCATGTGTTCAATCATCGTTGACTCACGTCGAACGGCAGATGGAAGAGTCTCGCCCACGGTTCTCACCAAGCGGCAATCCACGGAGTAAGCATGCGCTTCGAAGATGGCATCGATCTGTGCCTGAGTGTCATTGCGCCACTCTGGCTGGATATAGGGGTGCGTTCCGGCATCGACGAGGGACAAGGTCCAGTTAATCGAATCACGCAGGCGTTGGAAATGCCACTCAGACCTCGTCCAGTCTGTCTCAGTAAGCTCGCGGATCCACTTTCTGTAGTAGAAGAAAGCAAGTCTTTCGCGAACAATGCCAAGCTCCTTCTCAGTCGTTGATGGTTTCAGCTCGCCAAGAGCCAGTTCTCCATCTGGAGATGCGACGCCGAGCTTGTTGTACGAGAAAACAGTGCGATCGTCGGAAACAGTGGCCGTCGAGACGGGCACAACGGCAGCGCCTTGGACCTGGATCATGACGTGTTGCTCGTCGGCGCTGAGAATGTCTAGGTTACCACGAATCGAGTCGACAGCGTTCGCCTCAGGTGCAAGGAGTTGAGCCCGCACCGGAAGCTGGACTGAGTGCGCAGGTAGCGTAGCACAGAGTTCTAGATTCACGCGGATAGACTCGAAGAACGTTGGGACGTGCAGAGACCACAAGCGTCCATCATCAGGCGCCGAGTATGCCAAGATGGCGCTCTGGAAAGCCACGTCGAGCAGCGCGGGGTGAACCATTAATCTTTCGGGTTCATCACCGTAGTCGAAGCTGGAAATCAGAGCAGTAGCCTGATTGAGCTTGCGCTTCAAGTTTGCCATGGTGCGGAAAGAGTCGGAGTATTCATACCCAATGGTTGCGAGGGAAGTATAGAACCTGTCCGAGTCGGTCTCGGTCATATTCGAGTCATCCACCTGGATTGGTGGCATGACCGACACCGAAGGCTCACCAAAGATCACGTTTATCGTACCGCTGGCATTGACTTCAAGGTCCCGCGCCGACTTGATAGCAGCGGAGTAAACGGAGAATTTCGCCGAACAAGTTTTCAGATTCGACTTGCTTGGTGTAATATCCGTTAGAGTAACCAAAGTCTCAGCAGCAGGATCGGATTCGCCTCCAAAGGTGATGGCTTTTCCGATGACCAGGTCTTGCAGTTCGATCAATTTGACCGTCTTGTTTCCAATGATAGACTTGGTTGCCTCAAAGGCCATGCTGGCGTAGCCAGCTGCTGGAAAGACCGGCTCACCCTGAAGCTGGTGGCCTGTCAGCCAAGGCACCTCTGAGATCTTGAGCACATTCGACCAGCGACGCTCGAGCTCAGTGTTGTCGACATGTGGTACACCGAGCAGCTCGTGGAATTGCTCCGATCGACCTCTCATCTTACGAGAGATGCGAGACTCCTGCCAGTGGGTCTTTTGGTCCCAGTTGTAGGCAGGCAGACGAGTGACGAGCTTGGCCTGTGGAGCGTCGAGGAAAAGTCGCTCGAAGGCAGAGAAGTCAACAGCCTCGGGGCCGAATTGGGTCCACACATAGCCCAGACCGTCGGCGAATGCTTCGACGTCGTTGAGACCTCGGAACATAACACCGGTGTAGGGAATGTTGAGGCCAGTTTCGGCAATGTTCTGCTGTGCTGGGCCCTTGAGAGCAGCGTGAGGCCCGATCTCGATGGCAAGAGTTGGCTTCTCAGCTCGGGCTGCTGCCGTCACAGCTTCATTGAAGGAGACCCTGTGTACCATGTTGTCGCGCCAGTATAAATCTTGAAGTAGGGCAGTCGGCTCCATAACCTCACCACCTGTCACACTGGAGTACCAGGTCACAGAGGTATCGCGGTTGTGGTTAACTTCGACTCTGCACGCACGCAAAGCCTTGACGTAGGCATCGCCACAAGCCAACATATGGTGAGAGTGGTAAGCGGTGTCGACCTTAAGCAGACGTGCGAACTTCTTCTCCTCTTCGAAGACAGCCTTGATCTCAAGGATAGCATCTGCATCGCCCGACAAGGTAACGCTTGCTGGCGAGTTGTGTGCAGCGACCGCGACACGTCCAGCAAAAGCGTCAAGCTCAATCACTTCGGAGGCATCTTCGAGAGATGTCCCGATAGCAATCATAGCGCCCTTTTGTCCGGTCGAGCTGCCTGCAAGGTTCGCATACAAGCCACGGTAGTAAGCAATGCGAATAGCATCCCGGGCATTGATGAAGTTTGCAGCATATGCCGCACCAATCTCACCAGAGGAGTGGCCCACCACAGAACTTGGCAGAATCCCGGCGCTGCGCAAGAGGTCGACGAGCACAATTTGGACTGCTGTGCACAGCGGCTGTGAGAAAGCGGCTTCGGTGATACGAGACGTCTTGGCATCAAGGAGTAATTGATCAGCGATTTTCCAGGTCGGTCGGTCTCCAACTGGCAAGGTTGCAAGGGAATGATCAAGCTCCTGGAATCGGCTGCGAACAAATTCGGAGGAGCGTATCAGTTCAGCACCCATGGCTGGCCATTGTGCGCCCTGACCAGTGAAAACACCAAGGATCTTAGGAGGGGTTGAACTCGATTTGACGCCAACGGTCGCCTCTTTCTTATCCTCGTACTCCTTAAGTCTGAGCTCGATCTTCCGGATCAAGGTTCCGGCGTTAGGAGCGGAGAATGCGATTTTATGCGCGAAAAGAGAACGACGCTGCTGGAGTGTCCAGGCAAGATCCCGCATGTTGACTTCATTGGTTTTGAGATAGCCCAAGTGGGCCTGCAGGCTGGACACGAGTGAGGTGTTGGACGCTGCGGAGAAGACAAAAGGAGTAGCTGGTACAACCAGGTCGCTGCTGGTGTTGTCGACCTGAGCTTTGTAGCTCTCCAAGATGGCGTGTGAGTTGGCGCCGCCGAAACCAAAACTGTTAACACTTGCTCTTCGCACAGCATCCTTAGGCAGGGCAGGCCATGGCTTTGCCTGGGTTGGAACCTCCAGGCCCTGGATGAAGGGCTCAATGCTGGGGTTAAGGCGATTGAAAAGGCGATTGGGGGGGATGACGCCAGCTTGAAGGGATAGCGATGCTTTGAGGAGACTGGCAATTCCAGCAGCACCCTCAGTGTGACCAATGACTGTCTTGATCGACCCAACATACAAAGGTTGGTTGTGAAGTCCACCAAAGGTGGAGTGGATTGCGGCTGCTTCCTTAGGGTCACCTACCTTGGTACCGGTACCGTGTGCCTCAAAAAACTGGGGTCTGTCGGCGGGATTTGTAAGATCAAGACCAGCTCGGGCATAGGTGCGGCGGATGAGTGCAGCCTGTGCCTCTGAGCTTGGTACAGTGATTCCCTGTGTACGACCATCTTGATTGATGCCGGTCTCGCGGATGATACATTCGATGTGGTCGCCATCCGCAAGAGCATCTTTCAGCTTCTTAAGAACAACGGTCGCGATACCGTCGCCGCGAGCATAGCCGTCGGCATCAGCATCCCACATGCGGGATCGGCCTGTGGGCGACAGCATGTGCATGTTACTCTCGGCCACATACATTTCTAGAATCTGTTAGCTTGATCACTGACTCAGTGTGCAGAATTCGCTTACCAGGTCCGAGAAGTAGAGTGCTGCCGCATGCAATAGCAACTCTCGAGTCGTTAGTGCGTAGTGCTTGAACAGCATTATGCACGGCAATCATACTCGAAGAGCATGCTGTGTCGATGGTCATGGACGGTCCACGCCAATCGAAAAAGTAGGAGATTCGGTTGGAAAGAATTGCACGCGATGTGCCAGTCGCAAAGTATGTTGGTAGACTGTTGGCGTCTCTAAGGAGGCTCGTTTCATGGTCGCCTCCCATAACACCAACATAGACGGCAGTGTCAGAGCCACGTAAAGACTGGATGGTGTGGCCACCAGCTTCAAGGGCCTCATAGACAGTTTCCAGCAAGAGGCGTTGCTGAGGGTCCATACACTCGGCCTCACTAGCACTAATGCCAAAGAAGTTGGCATCAAACTTGGTGAGGTTCTCTTTCAGAGTGTAGGAGTGTAGCACATTAGATGTGCCATGGTGATCACCGTCTTTGTGGTACCACCCTCGCACATCAAAACGTTCCTTAGGTATCTCTGCTAAGATATCACGTGGGTTCTCCAGCAGCTGCCAGAGAGCAGCAGGGGAGTTGGCGGCACCGGGGAAGCGGCAGCCGCTGCCGACAATAGCGATGGGCTCAGATTGTTGAGAATCCATATTGTACAATGATGAATGATAGAATATGTGAAATAGAGAGAATGACAAGTTTGACGATATAGAACCGAATGCGAGAAGCCAAGTGCTACCAAGTCCTTCTTCTTAAGTCTATACAAAATGATGAAGCTCGATATCATGGAGCAAGATACTCTTTTTTTAGAAAGGTGATTCGTTTATTTTCATTGGCCATTAAACATCCGACGCGGAAAGAAAGTTATTACAAGGTGCGCAGCAGATTAAAGAACCGAAGGTGTCCGTAACCCTGGAGAAAGAAGGATTTCCAATTCCTGCAGGTCGTTCCATAGCTTATTTTCAAGCTGACTGATTTCGTGGGATTCCGAATAGGTAGCTGGTTGAGTGCCCGACCGTGCCACTGTCAGACCATATGCACCATAGCCACGCCGCACGTTTTCCAGAAGATGCTTGACAAGGTTGTAGATGACCACGAGGCGAAGTTTGGCGAATGAAAAGGGGTCGCCATGATGACTATCCGCCGAGTTTGACGCTTCATATGACATAAGCTTGATCAGGATCGTATGAACGTGGAGGAGCTGGACATAACATGCTGAGAGAAGATGCCGCAGAGCCGCCGGTAAAACCTCATCAGTCGGGGAATCGAAGAGGCGAAGCCGATACATGACCAGGAGCAAGCTCTTTGATGCTAAACAAGCCTCCGTGTATATCTCGTAAGCGTCAATGCCTGGCACGGCTCCCAGTAAATTCGCCAAGGAATGGAAGGCGTTCGTATGAGACACGAGTTGGGGCTGGAGCTCGAGGCCGGCGATCTCATTGCGACACGTGGTGTGGAGCGTGTAGAGGCTGCAGCTTAGCGCTGCCAGCTGCTGCATGGAATTTGTAAAAACATCATCCTGGGCTAGCTCTGCAGATGATGTGCTTGGGGTGTATGTTGTGTCCATGCCAAGATCAGCGAATGATCCCTTGTCAGCCACAGTCCCTAACAAGGTCCATGGATCCGACATAAACCAGGTCCCTGCCGGATGGCTAAAATCTTGAGACACTAGTGCTGATCGGAGCTCGTCCGATATCGTCTCCTGGTTGTCTATTGGTTCCGGGGTAGCAGGCGGGGGCTGAGGCAGAAGAGCCACTTCTTTCAGCGTTGTATAGCTTTTGCTGGTTGACTTTCTGCTTCCGCTTGGTCTTCCCTTTGGCAATGGTGCGCTATAGACACATTGTATGCCCAGATATCGGCATCTGGCACAGCTGCTCAAATCGTTCGAGTCTGGTCGAGGGCATCTGATTTTCTGAAGACGGCAGCGATCGCATGAGGCTCGTTTGGCCGGGGTCGGCGGTCGGGTTGTGCTTTCCATTTTCGTTGGTTCAGGAGCAGTTTTCATGAGCGGAGCCATGTGACAGAATAGTCGGAATGTTAATGGTAATTTATCTACGATTGTCTACATAATCATCCGACGGATCTATCCATAGCAATGCAGGTTCGCGGACCGATTCCACGAGGAGGTTGCATCCTTCAATGGGTGCTGGGGGCGAATGAGTGCTGGGGGCGTAGATGATGGTCCAAATCAAGTAGTTGATAAGTTGAAGGAGCTGGCTGGCATGGGGCACAGATGTTGATAATTCGAAGGATCTGGCTGGCATGAGGCGCAGATATTGTCTTAAACTTTCGCCTAAATATAGGCGTTAATAGGTTGAAGGATCGTGCATGAATTACGAACGAGCTAGCATGTATTGCGAACAATCTGGGCAAGAGTAGCTACAGTACTATGCGGGTTATTGATAACAATAACAGCCTGTAGGTTGAAAACAGTAAGAAACAGTAAGAAACAGTAAGCAATGAACGATTTTATACGGATCTCGTCTAGGACACGTGGAGGGAGGGATTGATATTGACAGCTTGGGGTCGGTCTCACACCAGATTCTGGTGTTTGAGTCCACACAAACCTCGTAATGAAACATATACTATACAGTAATATTATAGCAGTGATGTTATAGAAGTAATATTTTAGTACAGAGGCTCGCGGTATGATCTTAGTGATGTGTGTGGAGGTTGTGGGGGAGGTTGTGTGGGGGAGGTTGTGGTGGGGGAGGAGGTTGTGGTGGGGGAGGAGGTTGTGCGGAGGTTGTGCGGAGGTTGTGCGAGAGAAGAAGGTTCCAAATCATCGACATGGATACGGCACGCTATCCGGTATCCATGGAGTGGTCCGTGGTGTTGAGGACACAGCACCACACCTAATCTTAAACCCTAAGTATTTAGGAGTATTTAGGTGTGTGTATCGTAAGCTAGGAATCTACTAGGAACCTACTCTATGCTAATATAAACTCCACCCACTACGCCCCACGGCGCACGACGCACGCACTTGACTCGCTAGCTAACCGGAAGGAACGACGGCAGCACCCGGCGCCACATCCCAGACCCCTGGCGCCACGTACTGTACCACGTCCCTTGCCCCGGTTATGGACACGGCAGCAACCGTGGCAACGTCCGTTAGTGGTTCCATTTCTAATTCTAATCATCCTTTTACCCGTATAATCACCCTTGCTACATCCACATTCAAATCCCTGCCCACATCCACATCTACCGCGCCACAGTAAGCACTACGGCACTTTGTAAGCACTACAGTAAGCACTACAGTAACCATAACTTTTCGTGCGAAACTAATTACCAAGTGCAGTATGCAACTCAGCCGACTATCGATCTTATTTAGGGCATGCGCATATTACACGAACCAATCTGATGTCATCAGAAAACCGCAGGCATTCTA
>JPJR01001524.1:0-16799 GCA_000750675.1 Pseudogymnoascus sp. VKM F-3808 | reverse complement strand
TCACGGGCGTAAATCATGCCCGCGATAAGCGTCCCATGCCCGGCTTGCAAATCCCACGAATCGTCGCAAGCTACCAACAAGGCCAGACTGCCCTGCATCTAGCATCTGCCACTGGCGCAATTGGTCTTGTCTTTATGAGGTATCAGACACCGAGTTTGGCCTAGATTTAATGCTACGAGGGTCTCAGAAGAGACTTCCGCTCGAACTGTACGTAATAGCATTAGATATCACCCAGAGATCATGTCAACCAACCAGAAACGCCGTCCCAACCATGACCTAAACTGTGACATCTAAGCTCTCATGACATGCCCTCAGTGTATTATCCTCCCAACCCCAAAGTTATTTCCCGGACCCCCTAGTCTTCGCCCTTTTCCCGCGGGTCGTGGCTCGGGGGGGAGTACACCATGACACAGGCCCACTTGGCAGCTGGCCAATAGAGTCGGATGAGAGATCCATCCATCCTGTAGCTTATACTGAATTTCCCTAAATTTTTAATGTTTCATCTGGAAATTTACGGAACAAGTCGCCGAGCTGATCGAATGGAGCAGCTAACATCCAAGCAACAGTGCCGAGAAGCGGTATATTTAGAGCAACTGGATGGCTCCGTGATGGTGCTAACGATTTTGTACGATGGAAAGCTCTTTCCAGGCTCTTGCTGTATTCACTGCTGAGGGCCCTATCGAGAGCTGGCAGGTCTACCATCTCTTCCTCGTTGATGCACTGCGCGAGGTCTTCCATGAGGGACTTCAATGCTGGCATGAACTCCGCGGTTCCTGCTTTTAAGCTTTGAAAATTATTAAGCTTCTCCTTCATCTGTGCCGTATCACAACTTAGTATGAGTATAAACCTGCAAAATAAGAGAAGAGCTTGAGGTAACTGACATCTTGATGCTCGAATTTACCTCTGTCGACTATGATTCTTCCCCTCTCGCCCAAAATACTTTCGAAAGCTGGATACATGACTAATTCTTCAGCGACCAAGTGTCGGGTGAGTGCCCATGTGAGCTGGTTTTGCCAGCGAGTCGCCGTATCGTTGTCTGGGGCATTGAGAATCTCCTTATAGTAATTCGCGACTTCGCGGTGATCTCTGCTAATGGCAACCGTGACCGTTGACATCATATAAGAGGTAGGATACAAATTCTCGATGTTGCCATCGCTCCCCCTCCTCTCACAATCCAGCATCGAAAACCCTCTCAAGACGCTTTCATCAACAAGATCTGGTAGGGATGATCTCCTTATCATGGTCGTATGCCTTACCAGTTATGTATTCGAGGGACTGCCTCTTCGCTGTTGTTGACGCGGTAAGGCTTCGTTAACTTCGTTAGCTTTGTTTTGCGATTAAAAGTCTTTTGATATAGTTCCCATGTTTAACGTGAAATGTAAATACTACGCGTTCATGGGGAACCTCCTCGGTATTAAAAGTTGTGGCATGGTTAATCGGCATAAGAATATGCCAGGCTTGGATGACGTAGCCTGTTTTGCCAATATCGAATGCTACCTGGAAACAGGAACTAGGTACGCACAACCTTGCGAATATGCACTCTCCTCCGCGTACAAGCAGACTGACTGCCTCCGGGAGCTTGCAGGAACTTGCCAAACCTTCCCTCCACGAACTCCATGCCTCCATCCGGGACGAGTATGTCTTCATCTTTAAGACCTCATGAATAACGCGTCACTTGGTGCAGTCACAACCTCCCCGTTCTGCCCAGAAGCCGGGCGTAGGAAGCCTAGATTGGGAAATTGGAAGTTCGGGGAAGAGTTGGTATTTGCATTCGCTGATCTTTGAGCCTGCTTATCACGGACGAGGAATGGGTGTACTCTTTTTGAAAGAGGCATTGTCTCTGCTTAGAGCGAAGGAGGGAGCAGGGATGTGGTGCTCAATTGCTGGGTCGGGAATGGGAAGTTGAGGCCTTTTTATGAGAGGGTGGGATTCGCGCTCCATGGAGAATTTCCGGAGGAGGATTATCGGATTGCGGTCTTTGTTTTGAAGCTACTCAGTGAGACAGGGCAAAATGGCTAGCCTACGTTACGATGGTTGACGTTGACCTAGTAAGGGAATGCTTTTCGCTGACATCAGAGGGTAGCGAAAGCCAAATCAGTATAAGCTAATTCGAATACGCTCTTCTCCTCCCCGACGCCCAGTCAGTGCTAAACAGGACTCAGATCCCGAATTCGGGTACTCTCCGATATCATGGCATTGCGGCCTCGTCCCAGTGGCTGGAGACTGGCGAAGCAGGGATGCTACGTTTTAGCGAATATTGTCAATGGACGAATAGGAGCGCTTTAGGCAGAGCATGCGCTAGAGGTACCAAACTCCAACCTCTCGAAGATCTACCTAAAAAGAGCCAAGAATAGCGGGCATGGCAAAGTTGAAATTCCATGATATCCTCGATGCCCAAATTTCAACTTTGCCATGCCCGCTGTTCTTACTTCTTAATTAATCGTAAGTAACCTACGAGCAAATCATGCGCAGTGACGCGTAAACAAAGTTAATCTGAAGGGAGCTGACAAAACTAAATCTGCTGTACATTGATTACCTGCCTGGCGTCTGTCCGAAGCAATGATGAAATTTGCGAGTTCCAGATTCTCGCGGATTTATCTTTTAATCTTTTTAGTCCGCGTAAGTAACCTACGAGCAAATCATGCGCAGTGACGCGTAAACAAAGTTAATCTGAAGGGAGCTGACAAAACTAAATCTGCTGTACATTGATTACCTGCCTGGCGTCTGTCCGAAGCAATGATGAAATTTGCGAGTTCCAGATTCTCGCGGATTTATCTTTTAATCTTTTTAGTCCGCATTTGCGCTCTATGTGTTTCTTCATTATCAACCAGAGCATTGTGGCATGAACAGGCAGAAAACAGATAAATCAATCCTAAAGTCACCCACTCAGCAAACAAGCTATGAAACCAACCATCGCACCTCGTTCATAAATGGATTATCAGGACCACAAACATGGCCATCCACGACAACCCCCTTCATATATCCCCCGAGCGGGCCCTACACCAACAGAAATACTTGCTCGCATGATGGGAAGTTGGATGGGAAAGTTCTCCAATTGACTATGAGTAACAAGCTGCAGTACGGGTCTATCGTAAACGTACGTATGTATACGTCTGATTCCAATTGGTAGGACATGTCTACATGATAAGGTAGTTACGCACAGAGGATTTCTCGATGCAAATGTTACGATTTATATTACGTAAAGTACACCTTGACGTCACCTGACAAGCCATCTTCGCATCCGAGCTGCTTCTTAGCTTTGCCCCAGACCTTTTTCGAGGAGATGGGTATGCAGGACGCGTCCTTGAGGGGAAAATTGAAGGACCTGGACACAGGGATATGTCGCATTCCACACCGGCAACGCGATCCGCGGCGGTAGATCTGCGCTGTCCCCTGCCGTGTCTGATATCCGCAAGCTTGCCCGTGTTCGCATCGTTCTCAGCTGCAGATTACATCATAAGCCCCACATGTGAAATCCCGTCAGTTATGGCTTATCAACTTATAATAAGCTGCTGGCGGTCCTTTCGTGACTAGGATAAACACGAATCTGAGAATTGGATTGAGATTGCGCTTGCGCAATGATAGTTGATAATATAATCTGATCGAGTTTGCTCATACCTATAACCTTGCGCAAAGGAGGAGGCAGGCATTAATATGGTCTGGTTGAGCTTGCTCTAATACATACATACCACCTAATTGCACCAAGGACGACGGGGGTTTCTGTTGTTTTTTGTTAGTACGGATTAAACAGAGGCACCGAGGAATACACTCATGTTATTTTTCTGCTCGTCGCCAGCTTCGACAAGATAGTTCACAGGCTACGAATTATTAGCCCATTGACCGGAAAAGGTCAGAGTTGCTCAAACAAAGCATCGAGAGATTATCACATACGAATCATAACAACCAACTCTACTAACTACTACCACCAAAATGGAAGATCCACTAAATACGTCTGCCACCGACGCCTTCCACATGCTTAATCCCGAGCTCCCCTCCTTCTCCTACCCGGACGCCTACGTCGACTACCAAGTCCCTAAATTCATCAACCCCTCCTATCTCTCCGGCACCCATCTCACCACCACCAGCAACACCTATCCCTCCGATGGCACTTACAGCGCCACCAATGCTACTACCATCGTGGCCCCGCTCGACTTCCCCAAAACCCACGACGACCTCTCCCACTTCTTTGCCGACTCGCCCTTCTCTTCGCCAACGCCAAACCAGCGCCACGCGCCCTTAAAGCCGCACACGTACTCCCCCATCCCGTGGGCTGCGCAGGAGCGAGGCTGGAACAACAACAACAATAATAATAACAACCAACACAACGCGACTACTACTTGGACACAGCCATCTCTCGCGATCCTGACGTCTGGTGTTGAGCTAGACGACGCGCGCACAGTCGTCCACCATGGATATGTGACGTCTAGCGATTCGCCCAAGGTAGTGGTATCTAGCTCCAGCCTCGACGTGAAGGGGTGTGCTGGGTCCGCGCGCAGGGGTTCGCGGAAGGGGAAGGAGAGAGTGTCCGCGGCATCGTCGGGGGGCAGCTTAGAGCTAGCAGCTTCGCTAGCGGCTAAAGTCAAGAAGGCGCGCAAGCCCCGCCGCTCCTCTAAGAAGATGACGACGGCGGAGCAGGCGGCGGCAAAGCGCGAGACTTACTTGAAGAGGAACAGGGAGGCAGCATATAAGTGCCGCATGAAGAAGAAAACGCAGACTGAGGAAGTGATGGAGAGGGTTGAGGCGCTGGGGAACGATAATAGGGTGAAGAGCGTGAAGGTAGAGGGGTTGAAGCGGGAAGTTGAGAGCTTGAGGGGACTGCTGCTGCCGCATTATAGGGTTTGTGGGAATGAACTGGTTCTGGCGTATCTGGATGGGTTGGGCGGGGTGCGGAGTGGTGGGGTCCCAGGAGGAGATGCTAGTTTAAAGGGTGGGCCGGGGAGTGAGGTGGGGTGTAGTTTGACTGAAGCGGGATATGGGGAGGACGGTGAGACTTTTGGCGCGGTGCAGGAGATGGGTGATGAGGATATCAATGAGGAGGAACAAATGGAGGAGCAGCGCCGCCGCGTGAGCGAGCAGATGGAGCAGATGTCCGCGGCGTCGAGGTCGGCCGCGACATTTGACTCGGTCATTAAGCCGGGGATGGGGGGAGGAGGCGATGGAATGCATGATGAAGCATAGACGACGTCCTGGGCATGAGGACAGAGATGGAAATTGGAGGGTAGATGTAGATGGAGTGACTGTGGGTGCTGTGTGTACTTATGCAATAAAAAAGCATTCGCGAAGTGACGGCGTGAGATTAAAATCTCAAGGCTAGTATGGATTGGGATGACTAGTGTACTTTTCGAAAGGCTGACGTCCTCTACCTCATTTCCTCCCTGTGTACCCTTCATCTTTTCTTCATCTCTTCTGATCTGCCTGCAGCGTGAGAGCAGATAACCCCTTTCAAACGCGCAATTTTTTACCCGCTCAACGTAGCGGCGTCCCGTTTGTCTGCGTGCTAGAAGGACAGACATAAATGTTGTCGAATAATTGTGGCTAAATGGGATCGAAAGAGATAGCCTAGACTGTGGCATGAATCCGTCCGCAGATCTGTCCAATGTAGAAGCTCGTGAACAATTGGCAGCGTCTTGTTGGTCATTTAACAAGACTACCTGACCATTAACCGGCTTCAATTTCTTCCTAAACTCGACGTGGAAATTGTAATTGCTATTACTATCCCAGTATTCCATACCATTGACGCAATACTTGATACAGAAGAACATTGGCTTTTCGTCGAGACTAGGTAGATCCGCAATCTCGATAGCGAACTTGAAGCGATCACAACCATCATCTTGTTGTTTTTGACGAGCATCTGTAGCATATTCGGCGAGCACCTCGGACGTCGTCATCCAAAAGTCGAGAGTAAAGCGAACGACGACAGTCTTTTCAAAAGCTAGGTTGGCAACGGCAACGGTACCGATCAGTTCTTTATAGTCGGAAGATAAATCCACCCTTTCCACCCGCACACTTCTGCTGGGAAGTTGGCTTTGATGATTTCCCACTTGTATGAAGGTGGCTGACTAGGGTTGGAATCTTCGTCGCTAAAAGAGAGTTTCATGTCGCCATTGTCTGATTCTACAAGCGGCGAAGACACTGCGGCAACAGCCAGCGGTCGTTCACCTTGCAGAATCTGCCAGACTCGTTTGAGATGAGGATCGAAATGAACCGACTTGGAGAATGTGCTAGCGCTGACAATGGTAGCAGGCCGTCCTCTCAGAGGAGGTTGAAAAGCAGGGACTATTAGATCTTCAGGTATGCTGCATAACATTGAAGGCTTTATTTTTGACTGATAATCTTCGCTATCGTTGATGTCCGCCTCGTTTAGCTCAGCGAGTGATACGGCCTGACGATGTCTCATAATGCAATGACAAGCTCAGCGCACAGATTGCGTTTCTCATTCATTTCAAAGATCACAGACAATAGACAGTGTGCTCTGTGTATATACTGTGCATTTGAATTATTTGGCTGGAACGACTTTCCACAAGGAGTTGAAGTCTCCCGTAGGACTTTGCTTTGCGGGGAAGTAGCCCGTGATGAGGTGTCGGCTTTGATGGATCCGGTGCATCCCTTGAAAAGTGGAGCACTTCTCCTACCCGCCGGTATCCGCCACAAAATGCAACCCTTCCTTGCATTATAACTACAGGTTAGAATATTGACCAATGGAATGACTTTAAAATTGTTGAAAAAAATCAACGAAGCCAATGAATAATTATCTAGTATCTATACATAATGAATCCAACTGAAAAGTCTCCTAGACGAACACACACCCTCCAAAAGTATCTCTTGCTTCATTCGCAACATGAAGCTTTACAGCGCCAACAACAGAGAAGAGGCAGCTTCTCCAATGCACAACTTGTAGGGACTTCAACCATTTTTAGGACATCCTCCCAACCAGCTGCCATTGATGATAACGCCTTGGGAGAAATTGAAGACAACGAAAACAAGTTGATAAGCGTGATTGAACAGATTAAGTGCACATTGACGGATCTGCTGAACTCTAAGGGCGTGAAGGATGACAGCAGGTATAGGTTGTGGGTGCAGACTAGGTTGATGAATGCGGAGAAGGAGTTGAAGGGGCTTCGGAGCATTGGCATCCTCGAGAATCCGTGTTCCGCCTCTAATATGATGTCAACGGTCACGGTTGCCATCAGCAAAGACCATCGCGAACTCGCGGATTACTATAAAAAGATTCTCAATGCTCCCGACAGCGAGACGGCAACTTGCTGGCAAAATCAGTTCACATGGGCACTCGCCCGACACTTGGTCGCTGAAGAGTTGGTCTTGTACCCAGCTTTTGAGATTTTAGGTGAGAGGGGAAGAATCATAGTCAACAGAGGCCAATTCGAGCATCAAGGTGTAAGTTACTTCAAGCTCTTCTCTTATATTGCAGGTTTATATTCGTGCTGAGTTATAACGCGACGCAGGTCAAGGAGAAGCTTAAGAATTTTCAAAGCTTAGAACCAGGCACCGCGGAGTTCATGCCAGCATTGCAGTCCCTCGTGGACGCCCTCGCGTCATGCATCAACGAGGAAGAGATGGCAGACCTGCCAGCTCTTGATAAGGCCCTCAACAGTGAAGAGAGCAATAGACTGGAAAGATCTTTCCGTCGTATAAAATTGTTGGCCCCATCACGCAGCCATCCAGTTGCTCCAAATACACCACTTCTCGAGACTGTTACCTGGATGTTAGCTGCTCCATTCGATCAGCTTGCCGATTTGTTCCGTAAATTTCCAGCGAAACCGTCAGTCCAAACTAAGGAAATTCAATATTGATGAAGAGCGTATGTCGTCTTTGCAAAGCTGCTGTCACCTGGTGGGATCGAGGGCGGGTAACTTAGGACAGAGGGCGGGATTGGTGTATTATAAATTGAGCGATTATAGATAGGTCGGTTGGCGAGGGCTGTTGTTTCCTTTGGCTGATCTATATAGGCGTCTCTATTCAAAACCTTTAGGGCTAAGTCATGTATGCACTTATTCTCCCTGCGCCATGTAGCGATTCCTTTGTCAAGCCGCTCCAAGCAGCGGTCTCATCACACTGCCTTATCATCTGCACGACATCCTGCTTTTCCCAGCTAGAGCTCGACTTTCTGTATAACTTCGATCATCGAGCTACCGTCCGCAGGCGAGAAATCTGATCGATAAGCTCTAACAACTCCGCTTTGACGACGGGCTTCTGGATACATTTGTCCATGCCATGGCGCCTTGCTTCGAGAAATCGCTCTTCTCTGATATCGCCAGTTAGACCAATGATTGGCACCTCTGCTAGACATCTTGCTTCCTCACCCTCTGCGACCGATAGGCGCTTCTTCTTGTTATTGCTGACAAGATACCGGATCTCGCTGGTAGTTCTTAGGCCATCCTTGAAAGGCATGTCAAGGTCCATGAAGATAAGGTCAATTGGAGAGGTCGATGTGTACAGAGAGATGAGTTTGCTGATGGCTTCGTAGCCGTTAGACGCAGTACTGACAATAACTACAGTGGATGAGATACTTTCAAGCAGACGCGTGATGGTATTCCGGACGATTGGGTTATCATCAACCACAAGAACGTGCCGCATTAGCCGCCGGTGCTGTGTGGAAAGGCTAGTGGTGATAGATAAATCGGACAGCGCAAGAGACGAAGTGACTGACGGGTCAACCGAAGTGTCACTTGCTCCAAGACGTGCCACCGAAGCCCGTGGAATGGTGAAGGCAGGTGGCAAGGCGCTATTCTCAAGTTCAGGCGACCTACATAGAAGTTGTCGAGATTTCTGATCTTTCGCCGCTGTGTAGTTCCCGGCTCTGAATGTGAAGGTGAACGAAGATCCCTCTCCGTACTTACTCTCGACGAAAATCGCTCCGCCCATAAGTTCCACGAGATACTTGCTGATGTATAACCCCAGGCCAGCTCCGCCGTCTTTTGCAAAAGATGTCGAGGGCGTTTGGACAAAACGCTGAAACAATAGTGAGATCTCGTCCTGGCTTAGACCGCGACCAGTGTCACGCACGACAACTCTAAAGGTTGGAAGGTTGTCATTGATGAGTGGACGGCTAAGAGAGCGAAGCTGAACTGTAATGCTCCCGGTTGTTGTAAATTTAACGGCATTGGAGACGAGATTTATAATGACTTGAGCTAAACGACCTGGGTCGCCAACCACAAGGAAACCCTCCTCGGGAACATCATGGTGAATCCGAAGCCCTTTCTTGTGAGCTACAATGGAAAACATCTTTACGACGGATATGATGGTGCTTCTGGCATCGAAAACGACTCTCTCTAATACGACTCTTCCTTCTTCTAGTTTCGATACACTTAAAACGTTATCCGAGAGAGTCTTCATGTGCTCTGCACATGCTGCAATAGCATCTATAGACGTGATATCGCCAGCGAGCTGATCTTGTAGCAGAACTACGTCTGCACTTGAGAGTCGAATGCTCTCCTCCCTATCGTCGCCGTGGCAGGGACGCAGAATGGCCTGCCGCACATCAAGCCCTCCCTGAAGCAACTCGACGTTCCCAACAATGCCACTGACGGGATTTCGCAACTCGTGGCATAGTGCATCGACAAATTGCTCGCGATATCGTATTCTCCGCTCCTTTTCTCGCGACCAACCCGACGGCTCTAAATGCTGCAGCTTCATCGCCTTCCACTGCAAGGCTGCGATCATGGCGAGTTTCTCCTCACGACTGCTAAGGTTGGAATACATTTCCGTTGGTGTCACAGTAGTATGTGATTGGCATATATGGTTGAAGACATTATCGACCTCCAGATCACGGAACGAATCCATCTTGTACCCACATAGGAGTGACATATTTTGCGCGGCTAGGAAACGGTTCCAGAAGGACTCCAGCTCTAGTGCGAGGACATGCTGGCCACGCGCGCAGAAGATGTCGACAAGTTCACCGTAAGCGTAAATGGGTGTTGCCGGATATCTGTCTTGGACTGGGTTGGGCGTCGATATGGGAAGCGCCTTGCATACTAATTCCTTCAGCATTGCCTCGAAGTCTCCAAGTAACAGCTTGTTCCCCTGCACCAACGACGCAACGATAATATCAGCATCGAATAGAAATACCCTTCGCTGTCCTCTTCCATAGACGGTCCCCAGGAGGGTTGTTGCGCATTCATCAACGGCTCCCTTCCCTTTGCGGCCCCAATTGTACGTCGTTTCCTCACAAATGTAGTCTCTGTCCAACAAACACTCTCTTAGATGATTCGTGGTGTGCGCCCTCGCCAGTACGATTGCTGCTAACCAGTTTTCGCCATTAAGAAAAAATGGAGCAAAGTAGTCGGATAGTATATCGTGGAGGTGTTCCTCCGTATCGTAAAATCGCACCTCGTGCCCGCACGGCCCCGTCATCGGCGATATATGGGAATGAACAGCAAAGGCGACCATCTTGCGTGCTATCTCAACCTCTAGAACTAGTCCTCATCATCGTTCTTAACAGATCTCATTACTTTACGAGATTGGGATGGATCGCATCTGCGCTCTAATTGTTCCCTCAGTAAGGGTTAATAAAAATGGACGAGCTGGCAGCTCATCGACATTGAAATACCATGCTGCTAGCGGAGGTTGGTCAGCGGTCCGACACCTAAATGAATCGGTGTGCAACTTCCAAGTTTCTCGCAACCCGCTTTTCTGCCACATTTCATTAACCAGATCCTGTGCCATGGCCGGGACGTATCGCCGGTGGTAACATTCAAGCACAATTTCGGACCACGAACGAATCACAGCTCTCCCTGACACGCCAGTGCGGATACAGGCTTGCTATTTCACTGTCGATATTGCGGGGGTGTTGGTCCAGACCCTTCTTATCTCACCTTATCCTATACGCTAGTCGTCGAGGCATACATTGCATACACAAGGCTCTATAGGAGCTTTTACAATGGCTGTACGGGTCGAGAACCGCGATGATGAGCGCGAGGGAGAGGGGATAGATGAAATTGACGAGAACGGTAAATATACTAGTAACTGCGCTCATGCGTCACTTGAAGTGGCGTCATATAATAAGCTTTTCCTAGTTAGTGTGCTTCTATTGAATAATTATGTAGTTTTACCACCAAACGCTCCGAAGGCTGTTGCCGAAAGCCGTGGTGGTTGGTTGTGCTAAAACTTCCCAAACACGAAGTGAAAGGGCGGGGCATTTGGGATGTGTCAGGCACGCCCTAAAGATCTTTGGACGTGACAACGCAGATCAGGACTCCGTCTTCGTGCACATGCGGACTAGCGACACCGCATACGTTTTACCAGAGTACCACTGCGCCGAATTCTCCATTATGTCGTTGTAGTCTTATAGGTTTGTCTCTCGACTCATCTTAGCGTTGCACCCCACGACCGTGCGAAAGCGGAATCGACTCGTATCGCTCCGCGCGATACGGGATGGCGGCACAGTTGAAGGGAAGCCAGCCAAGGCGGCTCAAGATAGTTACAGAGCCGGTGCGCGAACGAGAGACATTTAAGTATGTGTCTGCCCAAATCTGTGCCGCCATCACCGTCCTCTCTCGCTAACTGTCCATCTCACATTGCAGATACTACCCAACTCTCACCACAGGAGCTACATCGAACCATAGCGGTCAATCAGTTTCGAGTTCCGAGCTGTCGAGCTGCGACGACGCTGTTCTTACGGCCCTGGCCCAGGCCGGAGCCTTCCAGACGGGGACTGATCGATCGCTCATTTCCCTGTTCGATGCCGATAACCAGTATATTGTCGCCGAAGCAACACAATCCTCGCGGTTGTTGCCCTCAGTGAGGAGCGGGGACTGCCGCCAGCCCTTATGGCTGTGCGGCACCTTTATTCCTCGCAGCCATGGCGTCTGCGAGCTTAGCCTCCTCGGCGAGAACACCACCCAGACAGATGAGGCAGGGAGCGAGGCGTGCGCGGAACTACCACTCACCCTGGCGGACGACTTGGTCATAGATCCTCGATTTTGCTCCAAACCCTTCTGTCAACCCGGTACCCTGTGCCGGTTTTATGCCGCCGTACCCATCCGAACGCGACGGGGCATCAATATCGGCCTGTACTGTGTCATTAATGAAACTCCAAGCAAAGTCTGGACCGAGGAGTATACTCAAACGTTACGCGACATATCCCATACTATAATGGATCATCTCGAGTCAAAACGATTAGGAGATTTACATAGACGGAATGAACGCATGAATCGAGGCTTGGGGTCCTTCATCGAAGGCAAATCGACGCTATCCGGCTGGCAATCTGGCCCTCATGCAGCAGCTTTTGTCGATAAACCGGCATTTGAGGGCGACCTTAATCCTAAACAACAATCCCTGCTGCTCGAACAAAATGATCTGGCCAGTAATACGGCTGAGTCTGGAATGTTATCCATTGCGGCATCAGACAATCCAACCGTTCCTCCCAGGCAGAACGTGGAAGCGAAGTCATTTGGGGGTTCTTTCCGACATATTGAACGTCCTCTAGAAAATAGGGATGGCATTTCGGACTGTGAAAGCCCAGCCGGTATATTTTCGAAAGCTGCCAATATCATCAGGGAGTCGACAGAGGTTGAAGGTTGCTTATTTGTTGATGCCACGATGGAGGCTTATCGGTCTCCATCACAGACTAATACTACCGTCAACACGATGGGCCTCTTTGCTACGGCAAGCAGTAGCGATGACAGCTCGGACTATGCACCTAGCGGGCAATCGTGTAGGGTACTTGCGTATTCCACTTCCGATAAGTCAAGCATTGACGGAGATGCACCAAAGCAACATATCATAGCGTTGCCGGACAAATTTCTAACTAAGCTGCTGCGGAGATACCCCAAGGGCAAGGTCTTCAATTTTGGCACAGATGGAGTGCTACAACCCTCTGACTCTTCCGAAGATGATGGAAACCTCTCGCCCTCAAAATTTGCTGAAAAGCTTTCACTACTATCGGACAGGGGGAATATATCTAACCTCTCCACGCATGATAAGCCTTCAAAGAAACCATGGGCCCGGCACCGTGAGGGAAACATTCTCTTGAAAGCCTTCCCCGGGGTTCAAAGCGTTGCGTTTACCCCGGTTTGGGACCCGAGGAAAGATCGATGGCATGCCGGTTGTTTCATCTATACTAACATTGCAACCCGAAACTTTACCGTCGAGGGTGAACTAAGCTACTTGAGGGCATTTGGAATGCTCACTATGGCTGAGATCTTGCGCAAAAGCCTTCCCCGGGGTTCAAAGCGTTGCGTTTACCCCGGTTTGGGACCCGAGGAAAGATCGATGGCATGCCGGTTGTTTCATCTATACTAACATTGCAACCCGAAACTTTACCGTCGAGGGTGAACTAAGCTACTTGAGGGCATTTGGAATGCTCACTATGGCTGAGATCTTGCGCACTAACGATCTGCAGGTTGATAAAGCAAAATCTGATATCCTCGGGTCACTCTCACACGAGCTACGACCCCCCCTTCACGGGATTATATTGAGCGCCGAATTACTAAGCGACACAAGACTCAGTGTCTTCCAAGGTAACGCCGCTCACACGATAGAAGTATGCTCTCGCACACTTCTCGACACTATAGATCATCTCCTTGACTATTCCAAGATTAACAGCTTCGCGAGGAGGGGCTCTAAATTGAAAGTTAGTAGCGGGCCTCGATCTGTTGCAGTTGTGGACGACTCGGGACAATTCGGCGAGAAGGATTTAGCCTGCAACACTCGTCTTGACCGACTTATTGAGGAAGTGACTGAAAGCGTTTTTGCTGGCTACACGTTTCAGTACTTATCCGTTATGCAGCCTTCCGCGAGGCAGGTCGAGTCGATCGATCGCAACGCCATTGTCAGTAACCAGCAGCATCCTATGCAAACTATGCTCCAGTTTGACCCAATACCAGCCGCAGGTGTGCGGTTGAGCCAGGAATTTGGAGAAGTGTCAGTTATACTATCTATCGATGCTCGCCAAACCTGGACTTACTTTGCTCAAGTTGGAGCTATTCGCCGTATTGTCATGAATATATTCGGCAATGCATTAAAATACACAACTCGAGGCACAATCAAAGTCTCTTTAACGCAAGAAAGACGCTCTATCTATCACGGGCAAAAAGAGCAAGTCGTCAAATTTACCGTTCAGGACACAGGGAAGGGTATTGGCCCCGACTTTCTCAAACACGATCTCTTCCGCCCATTTAGTCAGGAAGACACATTAACACCAGGTACTGGCCTCGGCCTAAGCCTTGTGAAGCAGATTGTTTCGCAGTTGCGAGGAGAAGTCTTGGTACAGAGTCAAGTTGGTATTGGGACCACAGCCTCCGTCATCCTCCCATTAGAGCGGGTTTCGCAGTCTCCAGAAAAACCCCTTCGTGGCTCAGAAGACGATCAGATGTTTGAAGAGCAGGTCCAAGATCTTAAAGGGCTGCGTATCGGGCTTTCATTATCGCACCACAATAGGGGTGGTAACATCTCCGACTGGCAGAAATCAGTGCCAGACATCTGCCGCGAATGGCTTATGATGGAGATTGTCTCCAACATTCCTGGTACAACCACAGCAGATATTCTGCTGTGGTCGCACGATGAGCTACCAAGCTTGTCCAAGGATATAGAGGCGCTTGCCAAGACACCTAATGTGGTTGTCTGCCCTAATGCTTTGGTGGCTTATCGCCAATCAAAGAACTTTGAAGCAGCTGATTATACTGCAGTCTTTGAATTCATTTCTCAGCCGTAAGTTTTTCTGCGCATTATTTGCCCATTTATGTACTAATCTGCTCATTTTATCAAAGAATCGGTCCACGCAAACTTGCTCGGGCGGTGTTCCTTGCGTATACACGATGGATGAATGTCTCCGACTCCCCGACAAGTAGATCCACGTACAATCATCATGTATAGATCTCTTTGCTGAAAACAAAGTAAAGGCTAACCTTTCCAGGGCTGTCTTAGATGCTCGGAACAACTTAGCCAACCAAGAGGTCTTTCGAATGGCAAGGGCTGCTGACCCTGCTGGAGTTCGAACAGTTGGGATTATTACCAAATGCGATGCGCTCCAGGAAGGTGACGAGGAAGGAGTAAGGCGCCTTCACATATTTGAAATGTTTACCTGACGTTTAGTAGGCCCTCAAGATTGCACAGAATTCAGTCGAACGATTGCACCATGGATGGTTCGCAGTCAAGAATCGATCCACAAAGGAGATCCAGGATGGTGTCACAATGGAACAGCGCCATATCAACGAGAGAAAGTTCTTCGAGACTGTGCCTTTCAACCAACTGTCAAAAGATCGGGTGGGGATCCCCTCCCTGAAAAAGTTTCTGGGGAAGCTCTTATATACTCATATTCGCGGCGAGTTCCCCGGGCTCGTTCAAGAAATTCGAAAGCTCGTCCATGGATGCCGCGATGAGCTCGACGCACTAGGGCCTTCTCGACAGACATTTATGGAACAGCGGCAGTTCGTGACCCGGCTAGTAGCCACATATCAGAGAACTGCAATTGACAGCCTATCCGGTCATTACGACTCTGACCTAGAGCCCGAGCATTATCTTAAGCTCAGAATGCATATCCAAAATGCCAACGAGGCTTTTGGTAGATCGATAGAGTCATTCGGACATACTAGGCCATTTAATATGGTTGATGGTACCGTCGATAAGTCTTTTGGCTGTGTTCCCTTTGACAAGCATTTGAAGATCAAGAACATCGACAATTGGATTCTCAAACAATATCGACAGTCACGTGGAGCGGAGTTGCCTGGCACCGTCAACCCAGTCGTCCTCGAGAGTTTGTTCCGGCAGCAGTCCGCACGTTGGGGACCTCTAGCAGAACAGCATGTAGTCAATGTTGAGGAGATCGTTTGCAATTTTAACCAGGCGCTCCTAGAAAGCCTTGTTTCAGAGGATGTCCTTCGTGCTAATATTGAGGCGCGTAATCTTACCTTTTACAACGCTGCACACGACGCTGCCATTGTGCAACTTCGCCAGATCATAGCTGATGAAAGAAGTGGTATCCTTCAAACAATCAACCACTATTTTGCGGATACGCTGGCGAAAACACGTGAAGAGCGAGTCTTGAACCGGTTGAAGGAGGTCGGATTGGAGGATGGTCAGTACCAGACAATTGACCTAGCCGCTATCACACGTGCTGCACATCTCAGTAATGAGGACCAAGCCGTGAACGACATTCACGATATACTCAAAGCGTACTACAAGGTTGCTTTGAAGCGGTACATGGACAACGTGGTTTTGCAAGTCATTGAGAGGATCTATCTGGGTTCTAATGGTCCAGTGAGAGCAATTAGTCCCGAGTATGTAGGGACGCTTTCGGATACAGAATTGGCTGACATTGCGGCCGAGAGCTATGCTACTTCTAGTACCAGGACCGAGATTGGGTACAAGCTTCAGAGATTAGATAAAGCTTTAAACCTTGCGGAAACTGTTCCTATCTGATACTTTGTTGTATCTTAGTCATCAAGGTTTTAGACCTTGCCGTAACTATTTCAATCTGATAGTTTGTAATGGGAAATCCATCGATGATGTTCCTGTGAGTCCTCATATGCCTTCAATGCTCGTTCTTGAAGTATGCGGGATATTATCAGCAGAACCTCCCGTGCTTTTTGAAGTTCATGGGTCCGTGTCGCTTCTGTTTCGCGAAGGGCTTGTATCTCAGTCAGCAGTTCCGCATTCTCTCCTTTTATTACAGTCATCTTGAACTCCAGAGCCTCCCTTGTAGCCAATTCTGCGTTAAATTTCGCACGCCATTCTTCAGCGATTGTATCACTGGAAGGATGTTCTCTACTCTTCTCTGGCGCTTTAAAAGCTGTAATTGTTGTAACGAGTCGCGTTTCTGGTTCATAGTCTGCAGCGCCTTT
>JPJR01001521.1:0-19156 GCA_000750675.1 Pseudogymnoascus sp. VKM F-3808 | reverse complement strand
AGGGCTACTTCTTGGCAACATTATCCTTTTCAAGAATCACGTGGAGATGGTGCACAATATTAAACTTAGAGAAGAAAAATATATATCTTGAATAACATAGCCCTTGTGACATTCTCCGTTCCGAGAGATTCCGTAACCTTTGCCTTCTGTCTTCGATAACACTTCCCAGTCCAAAGTAAAATAAACCAGCCGCTACGCTTGGATGCCGGTTCAATACAATGAAATGGACATTCGCCTAAAGTAGCCATGGCGTTATGATGGCATGTGCAAACTAGTCTTCCGTGTGGTGATGCAAGAGCAACGGAGTGGATTTCATTCACAGGTCGCTGACTAAACGTTTATAATCCCCATCGAGTCCAATAAACTGCCCAAAGCTTTCAATTTGACTGGCTTCGTAAGGAGTAGATCCATTCCACTGCCAATCGCTTCCTGGTGGGCATTTTCCGAGGCCAGACCTGAGAGCGCAATGATAGGGACACGAATATGATCCTCTTGGGCCTCATACGCCCGCATACACCTCGTAGCCTCGAATCCATCCATGACCGGCATGGAAATATCCATCAAAACGCAGGTGTATGTACGGTCGGGTAGACAAAACAGATCAACCGCTTCTCTTCCGTTCATTGCAATGTCATACTGTAGACCGAGTTTCTTTATGTAAGTGGAGAGCACTTTCAAATTAATATGATTGTCGTCGACAAGCAAGAACTTCGCGAAAGGATTAGGAGATTCAGAAGCGGGGGATTCGTCAGGTGTCGTCAAGTTTGCCGAGGTGTCATCCTTCACGTTGGAGAATACGGACGTGCCGTCGTCGTCTGTGGGGCCCGAAGTGGCGCTGTGTGGGTACGATGACACTCGACCTCCAGCTGGTCTGCTCGTATTTGTTATAGTAAACGAACTCTGTGTCCTGTGGGGTATTTCCGGTCGTTTGACTGATGATGGAGTTGCATAGCTTCTCGGCGGAGAGTCAGAGACATTCATCCATCGTGTATACGCAAGGAACAGAACCCGAGCAAGTTTGCGTGGGCCGATTCTGTGACAGCATGAGCAGATTAGTACAGCAATGGAGAAATAATGTATAGGGATAAACCTACGGCTGAGAAATGAATTCAAAGACCGCAGCATAATCAGCTGCTTCAAAAAACTTCGACTGGCGATAAGCCACCAAAGCATTGGGGCAGATAACCACATTAGGAGTCTTGGTAAGCGCCTCTATGTCCTTGGACAGGCTTGGTAGCCCATCATGCGACCACAGCACAATATCTGCTGTAGTTGTACCAGGAACGTTGGAAACAATCTCCATCATAAGCCATTCGCGGCAGATATCTGGCACTGATTTCTGCCAGTTGGAGATGTTACCATCGCCAGTATGGTTCGAGAGCGAAAGCCCGATACGTAGCCCTTTAAGGTCTCGGACCTGTTCCTCAAACATTTGATCGTCTTCTGAGCCCCGGAGGGGGTTTTCTGGTGACTGCGAAACCCGCTCTAATGGGAGGATGACGGATGCTGTGGTCCCAATGCCAACTTGACTCTGTACCGAGACTTCTCCTCGCAACTGCGACACAATCTGCTTCACAAGACTTAGGCCGAGGCCAGTACCTGGTGTTAACGTGTCTTCCTGGCTGAATGGGCGGAAGAGATCGTGTTGGAGAAAGTCGGGTCCAATACCCTTCCCTGTATCTTGAACAGTAAATTTGACGACCTGCTGTTTTTGCCCGCGTTGGATAGAGTGTCTTTCTTGCGTTAAGGAGACTTTGATTGTGCCTCGAGGCGTGTATTTTAATGCATTGCCAAATATATTCATGACAATACGGCGAATAGCTCCGACTTGAACAAAGTAAGACCAGTTTTGGCGAGCATCGATAGATAGTATAACTGATACTTCTCCAAATTCCTGACTCAACCGTAGACCTGCGGCTGGTATCGGGTCAAGTTGGAGCATAGTTGTATAGGATTCGGCTGGTGACTGGCAATGGCGTTGCCATTAATCGACACGGCCTGCTTCGCGGAAGGTTGCGTAATAGACAAGTACTGAAACGTGTAGCCAGCAAAAACGCTTTCAATCACTTCCTCAATAAGGCGATCAAGCCGAGTGTCGCATGTTAGGCTCTTCTCGCTAAATTGTCCTGGGTCGTCTACAACTGCAACAGGTTGAGGTCCGCGACTAACTTTCGATTTAGAGCCCTTCCTCGCGAAGCTGTTAATCTTGGAGTAGTCGAGGAGATGGTCTATAGTGTCGAGAAGTGTGCGAGAGCATAATTCGATGGTATGAGCGGCGTTACCCTGGAAGACACTTAGTCTCGTGTCGCCTAGTAATTCGGCGCTCAATATAATCCCGTGAAGGGGGGACCGTAGCTCGTGTGAAAGCGACCCGAGGATATCGGATTTTGCTTTATCAACTTGCAGATCGTTGGCAGAAGTGTGCGAGAGCATACTTCTATCGTGTGAGCGGCGTTACCTTGGAAGACACTGAGTCTTGTGTCGCTTAGTAATTCGGCGCTCAATATAATCCCGTGAAGGGGGGGTCGTAGCTCGTGTGAGAGTGACCCGAGGATATCAGATTTTGCTTTATCAACCTGCAGATCGTTAGTGCGCAAGATCTCAGCCATAGTGAGCATTCCAAATGCCCTCAAGTAGCTTAGTTCACCCTCGACGGTAAAGTTTCGGGTTACAATGTTGGTATAGATGAAACAACCGGCATGCCATCTATCTTTCCTCGGGTCCCAAACCGGGGTAAATGCGACGCTTTGAACCCCGGGGAAGGCTTTTAAGAGAATGGTTCCCTCACGGTGTCGGGCCCAAGGTTTCTTTGGAGGCTTATCATGCGTGGAGAGGTTAGGTATATTGTCCCGCCTGTCCGATAGTAGCGAAAGCTTTTCGGCAAACTCAGAGGGCGAGAGGTTTCCATCGTCTTCGGAAGAGTCAGGGGGTTGCAGCACCCCATCTGCGCCAAAATTGAAAACCTTGCCCTTGGGGTATCTCCGTAGCAGCTTAGCTAGAAATTTGTCAGGCAACGCTATGGCATGTTGCTTTGATGCATCTCCGTCAATGCTTGACTTATCGGAGGTAGAATACGCATGCGCAAGTACCCTACACGGTTGCCCGCTAGGTGCATGGTCCAAGCTGTCATCGCTACTGCTTGCCGCAGAAAAGAGTCCCATCGTGTTGACGCTAGTATTAGTCTGTGATGGAGACCGATAAGCCTCCATCGAGGCATCGACAAATAAGCAACCTTCAACCTCTGTCGACTCCCTGATGATATTGGCAGCTTTCGCAAAGACGCCAGCTGGGCTTTCGCCGTCCCAATTTCCATTCCTATCCTCTGACGGACGTACAATATGTTGGGAAGAATCCCTAGTTGGGCGTGCTTCTATATTCTCTCCGGGGTATACAGCATTGTGGGCTAGCTCATGCTGTTGGACCTGCAGGGATTGTTGTTTAGTATTAAGATCGCCCTCAAATGTGGATTCATCGACAAAGGCAGCAGCATCAGAGCCAGATTGCCAGCCGGATAGCGTCGATTTCCCCTCGATGAAAGACCCCAGTCCTCGATTCATGCGTTCATTCCGTCTATGTAATTCTCCCAACCTTTTGGACTCGAGATGATCCATTATAGTATGGGATATATCGCGTAGCGATTGAGTATACTCATCGGTCCAGACCTTGCCTGGAGTTTCATTGATGACACAGTACACGCCGATATTGATGCCCCGTCGCGTTCGGATGGGTACGGCGGCATAGAACCGGCACAGGGTTCGGGATTGACAGTAGGGTTTCGAGTTAAATCGTGGATCTATGACCAAGTCGTCGGCCAGGGTCAGTGGCAGTTCCGTCGACTCCTCGCTTCCAGCCGCATCAGTCTGGATGTTGTTCTCGCCGAGGAGGCTAAGCTCGCAGACGCCATGACTGCGAGGAATAGAGGTACCACACAGCCATAGGGGCTCACGGCAGTCCCCGCTCCTCACCGACGCTAGCAACCGCGAAGATGGTGTTGCTTCGGCGACAACATGTTGGTAGTCAGCATCGAACAGGGAAATGAGCGATCGGTCCGTCCCCGTCTGGAAAACTCCGGCCTGGGCGAGGGCCGTAAGGACAGCGTCGTCACAGCTGGACAGCTCGGGACTCGAAGCTGGTTGACCGCTATATTTCGAAGTAGCTCTGGTTGTCAGGGTTGGATAGTATCTGCAATGTGGGAGGGGCCATTAGCGAGAGAGGGCGGCGATGCCGACGCAGATTTGGGCAACCACAGACTTACTTAAAGGTCTCTCGTTCGCGCACTGGCTCTGTAACCATCTTGAGCCGCCTTGCCTGGGCTCCATTTAACTGTGCCGCCATCTTTTCACACTCCCAGTATCGGCGAGCGATAGGAGACGGAGATTCCGCATTTGCTCAATCAATAGTACTGCAACACAGACAACTTCCACATTGTGCTGTGCATCATTTCGGTATGCGCCAGTTTCTATAGATAGGATAGAACTGATCTAATGTGTAATATGAATGTGCTCTTGATTGTAAGCTGGCTTATGCATACTACCCCTCCTCTCCCACAGAGCCAGTTGTTCTCCAAGAAAAGACTTTGCTTTACCGAAACACCACGTGATCTATATTCTCGCTTTGAACATCGTGTATAACCTAAATACATCGCCTCCAAAGCGCCAATCTCCCAAGCTGTCAGATGCGCATAGAAAGGAGCCAAGCAGGGAATTCAATCGGTTTATGAAGCATTAAGGATCGAAGATAGACACAACGATCTCTGGATGAGTCGATGATGGCCCATGCTTTGAGACAGGATAGCCGCGTCTGCTCAATGAAGAACGGCATCCGCTGCCCGGTATTGGGAGCCATAGCCAGACTGTTGTCAGTAGCAGCCGGGGAGGGGGCTCCCTTGGGAAATCCTCTCTCTGTCGCTATTCTTCGTTGAAGCTTCTGTACCTGGCATTAGCGAGTTAATTTTAGTAGGAACAGACAATTTGTTTTCCCTTCGATGTCCTCTCTTCACACCGAGTGATTCACTTGCCAACAGATGAATTAGCCGCTGTTTTAAAATTAATCTGTGCGATGCCTTACAGTTCAGCCTCTGTAAATATCGAGCAGATTATTCCAAGTCAAGAAACCAGCTGCAATAAAGTCGCCAAGATATGCTGAGATTCCCATCGAGCATAGGATGTCTGTAAGTCTTTCCATAGTTGTATGTCAATCTCTAAATCTTAACTCATGCGTCAGTCATATTCGAAGATTCTGATACAATGGGTTTGAAACGTATATATTCTCCGTAGCAAAATTGTACGAGGAGTCCTGGCGTATATACGAAGCAGGATTCGAGAGTTAGGAGGGTTGTGCATCATCAGGGTCGCGCGTTCGAACTAACGATAAGTATTGCTCGTTGCGACCCTACGACATGTGGCTATTCATCCTATTCGTTATCGGCTAGGTGCTCTGACGCAAACCTGAGACACCTCAATATTTTGACACATTAACAAAGATGAACAAGACCGAATCGCGACACTCCTCGAAACGCGCGTGCTATATAAATGGCTAGGTTTGACATACTGCCGAGACTTGGTGTCACCTTGGCTCCTCTCAACCCTATCATATGCATTACCTTCGTTTGGCCACATTCCTAACCCTGCAACACAGCTGGGCCACCAATGCAACCATCCGGCCATTCCTCCATATCTCACTGCATACTTGCGCAGAAACAGGAAGATGAAGAGGGGAAATCAGAAGAACCTCAACACACCTCACAGTCGAGGCTACTGCGAGCCGTGATTTTGATGGGCAAATTTGTATGTGATGGTTCACAGCTTCTATGTTGTGAGGGACTTGGTGTTTCGGCTGACGTGGGCGGATAAATGTTCCGCCGTTGCCCTCGAGGACGCTCGTAAACTCAAAACCCCTACCCTCCAAGGTAGCTATTTTCCTGCCAATGACGTAATCCATGGCACAGTAGGACACGCTGTTCGGCCCGTGCTGCCCTTCACTAAGTTGGGGGCCCTTGCGCCCACGAAGGTCTGCAAATGGCTAGGAAATCCTTGCCACAAGGCTTACTAAGGACTCAACGTCGTGCATGCAGGTGGTTATTGCTAGGAAGCTGCAACGCAGCTCCCTCTCCTTCTTGCCTCAGTTCAAGCACCAATAATATTACCACTCTTAGATCGCGGAGAGGAATGGTTGCCAAATAACACGAATTGCAGAGCTTAGCTGGCATATCTGGTCGATGGTTGAGTGGGCATTAAATGGTTTGCTAACTCGAAAGAGGGAATTCACCTACTACAACATCTAGCCGGCCACAATCCGGCAATTTCTCCAGCTCGTATCTCTCGTTCCAGAGCTGTAGAGAGCCGTCTTTTGGTTTTTGTCTCTCAGGATTCGGAGAGGTTCAGTGTCGTGGTCCGCACTTTTTTGCACGACCGTTTGCATAGTTCTGGAATCCCACGCTAGTCCCCAAACGACCAACGCCCACTGCCTACTTTTCATCATTAAATTCCTGCACAGATCCTTGAGTTACCGATAATTTTGGTATAGAAAACTCTGTTATTGGGTTTCAAGGGCCCTCATTTCATCTTCGTCGTCTCCTTCCCGCGGCCGTTTTCCTTGCTGTTGGCGTTGACAGCCAGCATTCCTACCTCTTCAGTTAGGGCAGCCTTGGACTACCATATTCGGTGTGTACGCACAATACCCCTCTTCACTGGCATCCACGAGTGCTTCATCACATAAATTCGACCTGTGAACGAGCAGCCTGCCTCTTCTCTTCATCCCCAGCAGCTGGCGATGCCTCACCGCTTCGCGCTTGCAGAAGCCTGACTAACCCTTATGAACTGATAGAAATCGCCATCTAGTACACGCATACGTCTCGCTCACGGCCCCCCTTATACGATCGATAAAAACGTAACCTCGTCCTATCGCATCGCCTCGATTCTCGTTTTAGCAAGCTGACAAGGTTCATACTTCGATCCCAAACTGACTACAAATGGTTGTTCCACCCGCTTTCAATTCAAAATCCAACCCTCTAATACACTCCTTTTCGTATAACTACGATCACATACTTATTATCCCCCGAGCCTAGTGTTGGTGCGGAGTCCTGCGATTTGGCAATTTCTCTCCCGTGGGCCACGCGTGCTGCCCCTTCCATTTTGACTTCATCTAACTTGGCTTGCCTTCAACCGTTTCGTGAAAGACCAGTGCTGAATGACCTCTTCTTCTAGGATCTTTGCGTCGGTAACAAATACCGTATCGGTCGTAAGATCGGTAGCGGCTCCTTCGGTGAAATCCACCTCGGAAAGCACATAATCTCTGGCGAGGAGGTTGCCATCAAGCTTGAGAACGCCAAGGCCAAGCGTCCTCAACTTGAACATGAGGCTCGTGTGTATAGGTCCCTTGCCGGCGGTGTCGGTGTTCCGTACGTCCGGTGGTTTGGAACCGAGCGGGACTACAATGCAATGGTCCTCGACTTGCTCGGACCCAGCTTGGAAGACCTCTTCAACTTCTGCAACCGTAAGTTCTCCCTGAAGACGGTTCTTCTGCTTGCCGATCAACTCATCTCACGTATCGCATACATCCACAATATGTCAGTTATCCATCGTGATATTAAGCCCGATAACGTCCTCATGGGTATTGGTAAACGAGGAAATATGGTCAATATTATTGATTTCGGTTTGGCAAAGAAGTACCGTGACCCAAGGACCCATTCGCACATCCCTTATAGGGAGAACAAGAAGTTGATTGGCACGGCCCGTTATGCCTCCGTCAACACCCACATAGGCGTTGGTATGGTCCCGGTACAATCAAATAATATCTAGATGCTAATCTTCACAGAGCAGTCTCGACGTGATGATCTGGAGTCCCTTGGATACGTTATGTTGTACTTCTGCCGTGGCTCCCTTCCATGGCAGGGTCTCAAGGCTGCTACCACGAAGCAAAGGTATGACGGCGTCATGCTCAAGAAAATGGCCACCCGTACCGAAGTCCTTTGCCATGGTCTGCCCAACGAGTTTGCTATTTACCTCAATTATACTCGTGCCCTCCGCTTCGATGCCAAGCCAGATTACGTCTACCTCCGAAAGATCTTCCGTGATCTCTTCATTCGCGAGGGCTTTCAATACGACTATGTCTTCGACTGGACCGTACAAACACCCAGAGGAATGCATAGGCCACTGTCCGCTACTTGAGCCATTTCCTGACTTCAGGGGTTCCAGTTTAATCTTTACATCGCTCGCACGTGCATTGGGTGGAGCTTCATTGGATGGAAAATCAATGGTGAAAGGTCATTAAGTAGAGTACCATTAAAATAAAGATCGTCATGTGATCATGTCCCAACCTGTTCCCACGCGCGTTCTTTCACACTCTCTTCAGGATCGCCACGTAACCCCCACTCCCACAACACTTCGTACACCAAGCCGTTTTTACTCTTAATCCCACAATCTCCCTCGTCAATCTATCTAAGTCCCTTTTAATATCTCAGTCTGCTCCTAGGCATGTCTCACCACCCTCCTGCAACGCCTCACGCCGTTTTCTTCTGTTTCGCCCGACACCGTGTTGTAGCCTGTATATATGGCCGTTGTCACTGAGAATCTCAACTGTGCCTTGAGAAAATCCATATCTGAAACCAGCCTAGCTGTTGCGTTAAATGGAAGTGGAGTACAGAACAAGTCTGCATAAGTAATAAACCAAGGCTTGAAGACACAATATAATCACGGTCTTCCTTACTATGGAAGTTCTACGTCATGGTGCATATGCTCACGACAGCACGAAACGTCTTAAAACCTACAACCAATAAGAGAGTGCATATTTGCAAGGTTTAATGTTGGCAATGACAATTATTTGGGTAGTATCCAATATGTAAAGTTATGAGTTGTTGGACAGACGCTGATCTCCAAACATATCAACAGTAACATTGTGCGTACATATGTCCTGTATCCCGTAGCATTCGCCATTGGCAGTACAGACTACGTCACCCATGTCTGGCATATTCTTTATGGCGATAACTGCGAATATTTTATTTAATTCACCTAAACCATGTGAAACTCAATCAAAAGCCTTTCGAATCGCAAAACAAAGGCCACGAAGTTAACAAACCTTAACTTATATCTATATACGTAATGGATCCTACTGAAACGCCTCCCAAACGGGCATATGCGCTCCAAAAGTATCTCCTGCTTCATTCGCAACACGAAGCTTTACAGCGTCAACAACAGCGAAGAGGCAGCATGTCTGATGCACAGATTGTAGGGCCTACGACCAGGACGCTTTCATCATTCCTATCAGCTCATGTTGACGAAAGCATCTTTGGAGAAGCTGAAGATGGTGAAAACAAGTTGTTAAGCGTGATTGAACAAATAAAGTGCACATTGACGGATCTGCTAAACTCTGAGGGTGTGAAGGATGATACTAGGTATAGGATGTGGGTGCAGACTAGGCTGATGAATACAGAGAAGGAGTTGAGAGGGTTTCGGACGGCGAATTGTGAGAGGATGGGGAGCGAGAGCAACCCCGAGAATTTGTGCCCTACACCCTATGTGATGTCAACGGTCACGGTTGCGATTAGCAGAGACCATCGCGAACTCGCGGATTACTATAAGAAGGTTCTCAATGCTCCCGACAACGATACAGCAACTCGCTGGCAAAATCAGTTTGTATGGGCACTCACCCGACACTTAGTCGCTGAAGAATTAGTCTTGTATCCAGCGTTCGAGGATATTTTGGGTGAAAGGGGAAGAATCATAGTCGACAGAGGCCAATTAGAGCATCAAAGTGTAAGTTACCGAATCTCTTCTCCAACATTGCAGTTTTATATTCATATTAAGATGCGGCACAGATGAAGGAGAAGCTCAACAGTTTTCAAAGCTTAGAAGCGGGCACCGCGGAGTTCATGCCAGCATTGAAATCCCTCATGGACGATCTCGCCCAGTGTATCAACGAGGAAGAGATGGTAGACCTGCCAGCTCTCGATAGGTCCCTCAGCAGTGAACAGAGCGATGACCTGGAAAGATCTTTCCATCGTACAAAATCTTTAGCGCCATCACGCAGCCATCCAGTTGCTCTAAATACACCATTTCTCGGCACTGTTGCTTGGATACTAGTTGCAGCTCCATTCGATCAGCTCGGCGATTTGTTTCGCAAGTTTCCAGACGAAACATCATCTAAGCTACCAAGTGGCCTGTGCCGTAGTGTGCTCCCCCCGAGCCACGGCCTGGGGGAAAAGAGTGAAGGCTCGAGGGATCCGAGGAACAACGTTGGGGTTCGGGAGGAGATACATTGAGGGTATGTTATGAGAGCCTAGATATCACAATTGACACAATTGAGGTCGTGGTTAACTGGGCATTTCCGGTTGGTTGACATATCTCTGGGTGATATGTGATGCTATTACATACAGTTTCGAGCGGGAATCTGTGACACCCTGTAGCATTAAATCTAAGCAAAACTCTTGACAGATCAATCTGCAAAGCTCTTTGGTTCTTTTATGTCGGAAGCCTCTTTGTGTTCCAATTCAGTCCATCCTTACAATCCATGTGTCTCGAAATGCGTCGTGACCTAGTGCTTGGTAGCCTCTAAATTGATTCTCAGTACCCAGCGGAACTAACAAGACGCCATAGAGGGTTGGATTGCTTACCCTTGTGGACATCGGCCTTGGTGTTATGGGACGTCTCATCCTTCTTGTCGACGACGGCATCTTTTGCTGCGCTGGCGCGAGAGCTTAGGCTTCCGTCGGAGTCCTTGACGACTTGTTTGTTTCCCTCTTTAGAAGCTTTAGCGCCAGTACCTTGGGCGGACTCAGCGACGTAGTTGGCGGCGTCCTAGAAGAATGTTAGTAGCTGAAGCGGAGAAGCTTATCAGAGAGCTGGGAAATTGCTTCTAAAAAGAACTTTGGTTGACGAATATTTGACATACTTTCACGGTTTCCATTTTTAATTTTAGTTTGTGTTCTGGGCGAATTTTCTGATATTGGCGTTTAAGTTTGTTGGATGGAGAGGGCTGCTTGAGATGGGAAGGAGAGGTTTTATAAGTTACTAGGTACGCCAAACCCAATCTCTGAATTCGCTCTTCTTCACATGATTTCCTCCGTCATATTCGCTTGGCAGATATATTCGGTGAAACTTGGTTCACTTTGAAGCACTCCAAAATCTAACCCCTTCTCTGTTGGTAGTTGGTGATGGCGTCTACTTAAGCACGGTCATTGTCGGCACACCAAACAGTGGGAAGCCAAAGCGTTCTGAAGTGGGTGGTGATGGGTTCAGTGAAGGATGAGAGTCTCATTAGTTATGACGTCATTAACATATGGCGCTACTTGGGACCATCCCCTCTACCAAATGGTCCATCGGATGGTCCCGTTATCCCACACAGATGGTCCCTGGATGGTCGCGATTACCCCTCACCAGATGTCCACCGAGTGTTTGCTGAACCCATCTTCTCCTGGACTTATCCTTGAAATCCATGAACGTTTAAGCAAGGGATGAAATGGATTATACCCTCTATGAATGTGGGCATCATGACATTTTTTTCTCATCTCTCTCGCTCCCAGAGTAGAGATGGTCAACAGAAGTACTTTGCGATGGACGGAGGGGGTAGCAACATCGTAGTATAGCTGTTCAATTGTCCGGTGATTAACACGTAATCATACCGGAACGTGACGTGTCCTCGGCATAGAGGGGCCTGCATTTGGTGGCAACTGCAGGTGGCCCAGGTCCATCAGATGGTCCTGCGGAGGTGAATTTCGAATGTATATCAGCCTCACCCGATGGTACATCTGGGCCGGCCATAGGTCCATCTGATGGATGGTCTGCGGAGGTAGACTGTGTTGTGAGTGGAGATACACTAGCGGGTGGAAATTAAGGGCCAAGAGATGGGATTTCGCGTGTTCCGCGTATGACATTTGAGATTCCCATTGTCTAATTTATGCTTAGCGCGACGGAGTCGGTTCTCTGTAGTTGTTCATGTCTGATTTGTATATGAGAGGTATACGCTACCTGCGCAAAGTCAGCTTATCGTGTGGTAAGGAAGGTACAGTATACCTTCCCTGGCAAGTCTAGAATGATCAACAAATGTGGCCCATTCCTAGCTTCCCAGCTTCCCCAGCTTCCAAGTCTTCCCAGTTTGCTTATGGCAAAATGTCCTCGCCGTTCTACCTCCCCCGCCCCATCCCATTCTAGAAACTAAAAAAAGAGGAACGCCGCGCTCCTGCTCTTTCTCCCGATCCCAAAAGTTCCCGTACCTCTTTTCCTCAATCTAGAGGAACACAGCCCCCCAAAAACTCCTGTCCTTCTAAGATCTCGCCCTCAGCCGCTTGCCACATTGCCAAAGCGGCGCGGCGTCGCGGCCACCTTTGGTAAGGGCAGGTATCAATCTGACTGGTCTCCGTACTGCCTTTTCAAGGGAACAGATCGAGACTCCGAATCCGTCCACAGTTGTATGAGAATCTAATCGCAATTTAATGGAGGCTATATTGATACCATTTCCCGGCAATCCATAGGTGGACCCGCGCGGTGCAGAGACTCTCTGTGGTATGTTTCAAGTTGTGTATCCCACCTCTCTCGGAGCGTTGGTCCTGGCATGTCGCGAGGTACATCTGTGCTAGAGCTCATCAATGTGTGACAAGTATGGCTGACATGGTGGGCTTAGAATAACCTGAATTCAAGCAATTGGATGAGATTGCTTCGTGTGGTTGTGTCTGTCGAGCTCGCTCTGACAGATAGCCTTTCCGAGACGACACTCTCGCGCTGTTAGTACAGCGGAGGCACGAGCACGTGCACATATCCTTCCTTTCGTCACCTGCTGCGACGAGAATCATTCACAAACTGCGTATATCAGCCCATAAATCGCCAAAGGCCCGAGTGGCTCAAGAAACCTCGAATTAACCATACGTCACACGAGCCAACACCATGATCGAGGATCCATTAACCACATCCGTCAACGACGCATTCAACATGCTCGACCCCGAGCTCGACCCCGAGCTCCATTGATTCTCTTACCCAGACGCCTATCTCAACTTCTTTAACCCGTTCTATCTGTCCGGCGTTGAGCCGAGCTGCCTTGACGATGCCTCCCATAGTAGCAGCGGCGCCCTCGACTTCCCCAAACTCCATGAGGGCCTCTCCCCCTTCTTCTCCGGCTCCCCCTTCTCTTCCCAGACGCCCGAGAGCCGCTACACGGCGCTCAAATCCCAGGTCCCACACTCGGGGTACTCACCTACGCCATGTGACCGCGGTATCGTCTTTACGACGCAAGACAACTGGGTTCATCCCATTAACAAGGCGGCGTCGGCGCCCCTCGCCATCATCACCTCAGGCTTGGAAGCCGCCGATTTCCGCACGGTGATACATCACGGACAGGTGACACCAGGTGACTCGTCTGAGGAAGGCCTATCGTCGCCGCATAAGAGCGTGGCATCCGCGACGGCGCGGCGGCAGCCAAGGAAGGAGAAGACGATCGCTACTGCGACGGCGACTGCGGTCGCGTCTGCTTCTTCTGCGATGAGCAAGGAAAGCTCAACGGGATCGCAGGGTGGGAGCGAGACTAAGGTCAAGAAACAGCGGAAGCCGCGGCGGTCGTCTAAGAAGAGGACTACTGCTGAGCAGGCTTCTGCGAAACGGGAGACGCTCCTGAAGCGGAACAGGGAGGCGGCGTATAAATGCCGCTTGAAGAAGAAGACGCAGACTGAGGAGGTGATTGAGCGGGTAAAGGTGCTCGGGGAGGATAATGCGGCGAAGGTGGTTGAAGTTGAGCGATTGAGGAGGGAGCTGGAAGGCTTGAAGGGGCTGCTGCTGCCACGTTATATGGGATGTGGGGGTGAGCGGGCTGTGGCGAGTTTGAATGGGCTTTGCGAGGTTGGGGTGGAGTGTGGGCTAGTGGGAACTGGAATTGGGATGGGAACAGTAGCGGACCAAGATAACTGATATTATGGATGAAATTACCATTTCAATTGGTATTTGCCCCTTTGTATTATCTCTTCGCCGGTTGCTATTCTTTGGCACGAGATTAAACTTAGAGAAGAAAAATATATATCTTGAACAACATAGCCCTTGGGACATTCTCCGTTCCGAGACCCTCCGTGAGCTTTGCCTTTGGTCTTCTTTCTGCAAGTATGTTGTAGGTGGAAATACTAGGACCCCAATGGAATCGAGAGGGGGTATCACAAGACACAATGGCGACCCACCCTATAGTTTGTCAGACATGATAATCCCGAATATTGAAGGTTTGGGAGCACACGATTAGACGCAAGCACGTGATGAAGCTACCAAGTACGGATTTGCTGGAATGGGCTTAGCGCTAATTATGTAAGCTATACGCTAAGGTGACCTGTCCACCAGACCGAACAATTAACACAAAGCAATATGGCAGATCCTGCTGTACACTTCCCCGTGGAAGTGTGTGATAGTATCTTCGATTACGCCACGAATAGAAATCGAGATGCTAGGTCCTTGGCTAACTGTTGCTGTATTAATAGAAATTGAAACTCGAGAGCTAGACCTCTATTATACTCGAGATGGACTTACCACGGCGAGAAGCACTCTATCAGATCCTTATGGAAATTTTTGTGTACCGCCATCCGCGATGATAGCGTTGCAGCGCTAGTTCAAGCTGTCGATGTTCGAAACTGGTCCTTCTCGAGCGAAACTCTACACCCGGACTTTGAGATTCCGCAGGAAGAGTTGCTTCTGGTACGACAAGCGTTTCGAGCAGCTGGAATGGAAGGAATGGATAGAAGCGTGGTGAACGATGTCAAACATGGCGATCGAAAGCCATTCATGGCCCTGCTCTTCACCCGTCTACCAAATATTCGCACCATGTCAGCACACTTACCTCACTACGATGCTTTTCTGGGCTCAGTACTCGAAGGAGCTTTGGCGAATCAGACGGATAACCCTACTATGCAGGCATTCCAAGAGCTCGAGGAACTGTCACTAGTCAGCGAGTGGGAGAGGCCTTATCGGGAAAGCTTTCCCAATACCCGCTACAGCTTAGAGCTAGTGTGTTATGCACGTGTCTTCAGCCTGCCCCGACTGAGAAGGCTTTCCCTCTTTGATTTAGATATCGAGGATGCCTTACACCACTGTGGCCCCAGGCCCAGAACATCATTTATCCAGCACCTGACCCTCGTCAATAATCGGTATACTAAGGCCACTGCTCCAGAGACACAAGCCATTCTTGCAATGCCCATAGCCTTGAATAGCTTGACATTCTACCAAAACGATTGCGGTCTTGGCCCGCCCCCACAACCTGGTGAGGCTATCGCTATTTCGAACGCCCAGCTTTTCACCTCACTCGAAGGGCACATGAAGAGCCTAGAATATTTAGATATATATCGCGATGGTACTGGAACGACGCCGCAACAACACGGCGATTGAGAGAAAGGAAGGTAGAGATTACGACGGAAGATGAATATAATCCCAAGGACAATGTATCAGATACGGAAACGGACGTTGCCGGTCAAGACGGTGGAGATTCCGATCCAGAGTCCGGTTCTTCGGAATTTGATAGTGAAGATATCGACGAGCTAGGATTCTTCGTGGACTCCGAAATGGAGCTAACCTCTGATGATGACTTTGAATAGTTGAACTTGTAAAAAAGGAGCATTGGGTGGCTCCAGGGTTAAGTACTCAGTAGAGTATTTGGACGCTATTAAGCTATACACGACGTACAGAGATTGAGAACAGACTGAAGAGGGAAGAGGGGTGATGACGGAAGAGATTTTGGGTGCTCATTGTTAAGGAGCGGCAATGTAAAAAAAGACAAAAACATACAACAGTGGGTATTCGCTGGTGGTCACCCACCCAACTACTAATCCACCGATCACAAGTTTATGTATGGCAGAGCGGACGGGATGCCCAGTTCTCTTGAGTCTATGGTCGTATGTGAAAATTTCTTGCTTATCAAAAAATTCATACCATATAAACCCTGCTCAGCTCTGGATCTGAGACAGAACCATTTCTTTGTTTCGCAGGGAGGTTCCCGAGGAAGCTAAGTATACTATAACATCCGTAGGTTGCCGCTTTGAACATGGCAGAATTGAACAGCTGTGTCCAAATTTTCTATATCAGCGTCCCTTGAGAACCTATCAGAGGCGGGATAACGCAATCCCTGGCACAGGAGCACACGCCGCATGGACCAATCGCCCTGCCAGTAGAGATTCAGTTTCTGCCAAAACGGTAATTCTGGTGTCCCAAGCTTGGTCTGGACTAGGCTGAAGGCCTGCGTTCCCACTTATCCACCAAAGATAGTATAGTTGCCACCTGCACCCGATGGACCTCACTACGCGATGGTCTCAATGAACCCTCATCAGTTATCCACCGACTTATCTTTGGTGACGAATGGGGTGATACAGCAGCCGTTCCCCGGATTAGGTACGAGACGATTCTTGCGACTGTTGCGGACTTATTGGTGGAGGTCGTTGATTTCGCTCGTCGACTGCACAGATGGAGTGTTGCATAGTAACATATGTTGAGACGGAGAATCTTCGATTCTCTGGTTCGCCATCCAGCCCTGGCTTGCATTCAACAGCCAAATGCAGCCTTGTATCTCATCTTTTGAACTCTTCTCTCTCAGTTAATCAAAACATTATGCGTAATGCGCATGAGGCTACTGTCGCCATTATCTACTATCGCCACCCTTATCTCCAACCCAACAAATAAGCTATTAAATCCAACATCTGTCCTTTTGCGATACATTTCCCATCTTCACCAAACAAGATTGGCTCATCTCGTCCTTCAGCCCATTCAGAGAGGGGGCTGGGCGATTTAGAGCGGCTGGTTGATCATTGGGAGAAGTATTCTCCGGAGACGGGGATGGTGCAGACGCCTGGTTTGCTGTGACGAAGGCGTATGCTGCATTGACAGCATTGCATTTTCTATCTTGACATTCGTTGAAGTAGCTCTCGTCTTGTATGCTATCATTAGCCCATGAGGTCCGTGATTTCGACAGTTTCTACACGAATCGGTTGGAGTTCGTGGATGATGGCACGCCACTTTGCCATCGCTAGTCTCGGATATAGAACGATCCGAGACAGTACGGAGGATGAGGGGACCGGAGAGCTTTATCTGTAAAACTGCGGTTCTAGTGAGCAAACAAATGACCCTGCAGATCTCGCCTAGAAACCGCAATACTAGTGGTGGCTTCGGCCTCTACAGTCTATACCTCAAAAAGAGGCCAGACAAGATTTTCTGAATCTAGTCTCATATGGAACAGGACAAAGTGATGGATCTTTATAACGGTTTTGCCAACGTCGGCGAGTGCATCGAAAGCGACGGTATCCTTGTCGCATTTGGACTTGTGAGCTGGGAGTCGAGATAATGGTCGGGAGACTGTTGGGTGCTGAAGATCCGGTCGCACTCGTCACATTGAAAAAACGTAGACTGGGGGTATTTTAGGTGTTGCTGGAGAGCTAGTTGACTGCCAAATAATCAGTCACAATCATACCAATACATCGCTATGCCTATTTTGTTGTTGTGACCCGGTGTAGAGCTGAGATTCACCTGAGCTTACCCCGCCCCATCTTTAAAAAGGCTAGTGCTAACATAGCAGGTTTCCATATTGGGTTCAAGCAAGAGCCTGACCGCTTATTTCGTTGGCTGTCCTGACCCTGCAGGTCCTCTCCGATCCCGTCACGCGTGTGGCGCACCTTTGATGCTTTCTCGAAGACCTGTCACACTCGCCAGACCTACATCAAAAGCACTCCCTCCAAACTGCCACCTACCCCCTTCCTTTTCCCACCTCTTGCCCGAGTTCCGGCATCTTGGACCTCCCCGTACGGCGCCCCCCAGTTCAGCTCAAGCACACACAGCGCCCACGCACCCCATTCTTCCCGTCCGTGTCCGCCAACCCTCGCAGCGGCCCGGTCTAGACCATGGCGCCATGGTCTAGAATAAATAGGCCGACGAAGATACGCATGCCCTACCCGTTCCCGCTTCCGCAGCCTCACACTTCACCAGCACCACCACACTCCACGACGGAAGTGCGTGAGTGAGTGAGGATAGAGAGAGACATGATTGATACACTAAGAACTCGCTCCCAGCACAATTTATAACCGCAAAGAAGCAGGAATGTCCAACCTCCCTGAGCATGAGAGAGACCAGTATGGCTCCCCCCCGAATCAAGATTCCGACTCCCAGTGGCCTCAACAGGGCTTCTACCCGGGCCACCAGAGCATGCTTCCTTACCCTTTCCAAGCGCAGCAGCAGCAACAGGCGTCCATGAAACCCTTCCAGGCCCAGCAAGCTACATTCAACATGTCCGCCCTCGCCGCCGCCCTCCCAGACCAAAAATACAGCCAGAGCCGAGTCCAGAGCCAGGCCTACGCGCAGCTCTGGACCGAGCAGCAGCAACGATACCAGATCCCCCCCGCCGCCGCCCTCACGTACCAGCTCCAGCAACAGCAGCAGCAGTTCGCGCAGACCCCCTTGAGGACTCAGCAGCAGCCCAGCCCAACCAACAGTATGCGCCACATTTCGCGCAGCAGTTCCAGGGGATGTACGTATCCGCCCCGGGGGCGCATAGGCAGACGCACCCTGGCGGTATGGGGATGCCGCAGCAGTGCTATGCGGGGGTCTTCGCGCCGCAGCAGCAAGTGCCGTCGTTTTCCTACCACCCGCAGGCGCCGCTGTTTGCGACGCAGACGGCGATGTTCCCGGGGCAGTTCGCGCCGCAACATGGAGGAGGCTCGGGGCAATCGAGTCGGCGGCCGAGTGGGCAGTTGAGTGTTGGTGGGTGGGATGTTGGGAATGGTAGTAGCTCTGGTGAGATTTCCCTCTAACCCCTCTTTCCCGTCCTTCTGCCATTTGCGGCCCCCAGAGCGAGAGGACTAACACCTCCCAGGACCCAGCTCCAGCATCCGCGGACCCCCCCGAAAACCCGCGCAATCGGACTACGCGCTGTGGGTCGGCAATCTCCCCCCCGCTGTCTCGGTGCTCGACCTGAAAGAGCATTTCGCGCAGGGCGCGCGCGAGAATATCTTGAGCGTGTTTTTGATTGCAAAGAGCAGCTGCGCGTTTGTGAATTATAGGAATGAGGAGGCGTGTGCGAGTGCTATGGGCAGGTTTCATGATTCGATAATTGGGGGGTTGAGAGTGGTGTGCAGGTTCAGGAGGAGTGCGGTGGGTGTGGTTGGGGGGGTGCCGACGGGGCCGGCGGCTTTGAGTGGTGGGAAGATAGAAGGGGGGAAATTGGA